>JAXCGZ010007097.1:0-2500 GCA_037179515.1 Halocaridina rubra | reverse complement strand
GCAATATATACAGTTAAACAGGGAAGTTAAAAAGATAGTTAGAGAGTCGAAAAGAAAATACGAAGTTAGAATAGCAGGAGAAGCTAAAGAAAATCCTAAAGGGTTTTATCAACATTATCAAACAAAATTTAAGGAAAAAGTCGGACCAATTGAAGTAGCCAATGGCCATATCACAGATGACGATAAAGTGATGTGTACATGTTTAAATGATTATTTCTTATCTGTATTTACAAATGAAAACTTGGAAAATATTCCGGAAGTAGAATCCATTTACATAGACAGTCCCGATAATATACTTAGTTCAATAAATATTACGAGAGAGGAGGTAATAAAAGAAATAGATAAATTAAAGGCTCATAAATCTCCGGGACCTGATGGAATATATGCTAGAATATTAAAGGAATGCAAGGAAGAGCTTAGTTGTCCTCTAACTGCATTATTTAATAATTCAATAAAATTAGGATCGGTACCCATGGAGTGGGAATTGGCAGATGTGGTACCAATATTTAAAAAAGGAGAACGTGTTAAAAAGAATAATTATAGGCCGGTAAGTTTAACGTCAACAGTGGGTAAGATTCTAGAATCCATAATTGCAAATAAAATAAGGGCACATCTAGAATTACACAGACTGATAAAACTTTCACAATACGGGTTTCTTAAGGGTTTTTCGTGCCTTACAAACTTACTGTCTTTTTATTCAGAAGTTTACGAGGCAGTAGATTGTGGCAAAGAATATGATACAATATATCTAGATTTTAGCAAAGCTTTTGATAGAGTTCCTCACAAAAGATTAGTTAAAAAGCTGGAAGCTCATGGTATAGGAGGAGCTGTTCTCAGATGGATCAAACAATGGTTAAAAGACAGAAAACAGAGGGTTTGCATAAATGGAGAGAAATCAGAGTGGGACTCGGTTACTAGCGGAGTACCACAAGGCTCGGTACTGGGTCCCCTATTATTCATCGTATATCTAAATGATCTGGATTCGGATATCAGTAGTAACCTAAGTAAATTCGCAGACAACACTAAAATAGGTAGAACTATAAATGGAAAAGAAGACATTCATGCTTTACAGGAAGATCTAAATAGATTATCTGAATGGTCGGACAAATGGCAAATGGAATTTAATGTTGAAAAATGTAAAGTAGTTAAAATGGGTACTATAAAAGACAATACTAGTTATAAGCTAAATAACCATGAAATCATGAGTTCTCAGTGTGAAAGGGATTTGGGAGTTCTTGTGAGTAGTAGTCTTAAGCCAAGAGAGCAATGCACAGCAGTCAGAAATAAAGCAAACAGAATTTTAGGATTTATCTCAAGAAGCGTCAGCAATAGGACGGAAAAAGTTATTTTGCAGCTCTATCTTGCATTAGTTAGGCCCCATATAGATTATGCTGTGCAGTTCTGGTCACCCTATTATAGAATGGAAATTGAATCCTTGGAGAGAGTGCAGCGAAGAATGACCAAGATGATACACAATATCAGAAATCTACCATATGAGGACAGATTAAAAAAACTTAATCTACATTCTCTAGAGAGGCGAAGAGTTAGGGGGGATATGATTGAAGTGTATAAATGGTTTAAAGGGATTAACAAGGGAGATATTAATAAAGTTTTAAAAATTCATGATCAAACCAGAACTCGTAATAATGGATTTAAGCTTGATAAATTTAGGTTCAGAAGGGAAATTGGTAAAAATTGGTTTGGTAATAGAGTAGCTGATGCCTGGAACAAGCTTCCTAGTTGGATAGTAAATGCCAATACCTTAGACACCTTCAAATGTAGATTAGATAGACATATGACAGAGGTAGGGTGGGTATGAATAGGTTAGTGCTTATTAGAAAAATCATAAAAAGAAAAATAGAATAAATAAGTAGAGTAGAATAGAATAGGCTAGACATGCTGAAAATACAATTCAAAAATGGAGCTGCCTCGTGTGTGCCAGTAGGCATGTTGCAGTGTCCTCTATTCTTATGTTCTTATGTTCTTAAGTGTTTCCTCTAGTTCTGCTACTTGTTCTAGCACTATTATTGCTACTACAACTACTTCTACCGCTGCTATTACCACAACTAGAACAACTACTACTACTGTCACTTTTAGAACATAAGAACATAAGAATAGAGGACACTGCAACATGCCTACTGGCACACACGAGGCAGCTCCATTTTTGAATTGTATTTTCAGCATGTCTAACCTATTCTATTCTACTCTACTTATTTATTCTGTTTTTCTTTTTATGATTTTTCTAATAAGCACTAACCTATTCATACCCACCCTACCTCTGTCATATGTCTATCTAATCTACATTTGAAGGTGTCTAAGGTATTGGCATTTACTATCATACTAGGAAGCTTGTTCCATGCATCAGCTACTCTATTACCAAACCAATGTTTACCAATTTCCCTTCTGAACCTAAATTTATCAAGCTTAAATCCATTATTACGAGTTCTGGTTTGATCATGAATTTTTAAAACTTTATTAATATCTCCCTTGTTAATCCCTT
>JAXCGZ010007096.1:0-16276 GCA_037179515.1 Halocaridina rubra | reverse complement strand
TTCTACTGAATTAACCTTCACAGAATAACAAGAAGCAAATAATCTAGCTAACTCGTCGTGTTGCTCTGCATGGCCTATATAGCTCACATCTCATCGGTTAGAGAGATTTCTTCGCTAGCGGATTACTAGACACCAAGGTTAAGCTTTAAACAAATAATAATAAAATAAAATTAAGAATTAATTATATTAGCTCTATTTTGCAAGCTTACGCAAAAGTGTGTGGGTGGATATATATATATATATATATATATATATATATATATATATAATATATATATATATATATCAATCCAAAGAGAATGAACAAGAAAGTTTTGAAACACTAAACTAAACAGACAGAAAAAGGAAGAAAACAAGAGGTGGTTTCCTTAAAATCAGAACCTCATCCCCAATAACACTTGGACTGTAAAAAAAGAAAAGAAAAAAACAGTTTTTCTATTCTGCATTATCACAGGAGAACGTCATAAAACATTCATACACATCAAATATTAAGCAACACTCCAACATCTGTTGTTCTAAAAACACGAGACGATGTACACAGGTAAAACATATACAGATACAGTCGTAACGTACATCGTGCATTGTATTGCTGACCCACATTATTCGGATAAGTATTACATGTTACTGTCCACAATCTCTCTCATACACACTTTAGAGATAGAGATCCTGTACACAGAAGGAAAAAATTACCACTCACGGAAAAAAAAACAGATTCAGGGAATTCTCAAAATATGAAAATGAAGTGTGGACACGACAAAAAATAAATCAACACTAAATATAATTTACTACTACTATTACAATAAGAACCACAAATACAACAACTACTACTACTATACTACTACTACTACCACTACGAATAATAATAATAATAATAATAATAATAATAATAATAATAATAATAATAAATAAAAATAATAATAAAATCCAAATATCATAAACTACACATGTTTAAATTTTGTAAATAATAATAATAATAATAATAATAATAATAATAATAATAATAATAATAAAAATTTCCACAATTACGCATATGCAAACATTTAGAATTGCTTTAAAACCACGCTTATCATCATTTGGCAGGGAAAAAGATATTCACAAACCACAATAGGGTTGGGGTTTATTAAGCAAATATTTTGTAAAAATAGGGAATGAAAGAAACCGAAAGAGAGAGAAGACTCATGCCTCTTACAATCTCCTCCAACTTGTCCCTTACTCAATCTTTAATCGTCAAAAAGTCCATCCCTATCCGGCATTTTCTTATTTCATGGACCAACACTCCATCCCTCCCCATAGTCAAAATAATAGCAATAGTTCCTTTTCTAGGATAATTGGCTTCAAACCAGATTGGCTACCACTATATATATATATATATATATATATATATATATATATATATATATATATATATATATATATATATATATATATATTCTGCTGTACATACATCCTTTTTTATTCCATCTGCAAGTGTTCGCCAGGGTTAAAAATTATCGATATTTGTTGTTCTCCAATGCTATTTCTATCGGCAGATTTTCCCATATTTGTACGGGGTCGCTTTCTCCCAGCAGTCTTTTGGGGACTAGAGAATTATTTTGGCTCAAAGTTCTTCGGTCGGATGTCACGAAACCTCTCTACTGAACCGGACTTAGGAGGGCACCTACCTGAGTTAGCTTTCTCTACAAGAGTTTGGATTTATTACTGTCATATGTTTCCAATACTGACGGGAAATAATCACGACAGTTCAAGTAACCTCTACCCCTTGCAAATACTTATTCCATATCCAACATCTCAAACACACTTGTAACAAAATGCCCTTACTCCCAAGCCCACACTGGGAGAGAATTTGAACTGTGATTCATCAGAATATTCTTCATTCTAAGGTTAACTAATTAGTGCAATATATAATTTTTAGAGCCGAGACTGTAATAATGTCCTTTTATATAGAGAAAGGAGTGCTGGCATGAGACGAGCGCAATGTAATGCTTTAGATCCAAATAAAAAAAAAATCCCACGGAAGGTATCTCTCTCCCTACTAAGGCGGTTCCTCTCCAGCATATGTACAAAGAACCCGTTCTCCAACCACAAACAACTGTTGCTCCAACTTGAGAGAGAGAGAGAGAGAGAGAGAGAGAGAGAGAGAGAGAGAGAGAGAGAGAGAGAGAGAGAGAGAGAGAGCGTACCCTCTCGGCGTCTTATATTACAACATTAACTACTGCATAAGCACACCACATCTTGGTGATTCCCTCTAGTTTCCAAACATTTATTATTAATATTATTATTATTATTATTATTATTATTATTATTATTATTATTATTATGACATTTGCTTTAATAAAGGAAGCAAGAATGGCCCACTGGCTTCCTGGATATTAAATTAAAGTACAAACCAAGATCTTAAGGAAATAACTTTTATAAATATCAATTATGCAACATTCGCACATACCGAAAATCTATTTTCAACAACTATAATAATAATAATAATAATAATAATAATAATAATGATAATAATAATAATAATAATAATAATTTGTTTACATGATGCCATAACCCCCCTAAATCAACCGGGTGGCTAACTAAGAAAATGGGAAGGCAACAGGGTTTCATCATATCCATCCCCGCTTCTAGAAAAGAATTCAGCAAGGAGGAGGAAGATAAACCTTTCCTCTCCTATCTCATTTTGTCGCCTCTTACGACACAGAAGGTATATGGCAGTGAAACTCTTTCTCTTCCACCACCATCGTTATTCGTCGTTAGACTCGCGGGATTTTTGAGGGTTACAGTCCCTCGTCCCTATCCTACAGTATATCCCTTTTAGATGTCTCATACGAAAGATAGAGCGCAACACGGTGAAATTCCCTCCCCCACAATATATGTTTTATACATCATAATAATAATAATAATAATAATAATAATAATAATAATAATAATAATAATAATATTTTCATTAACATTGATAATAATAATAATAATAATATTTTATTAACATTGTTAATAATAATAATAATAATAATAATAATAATAAAACCACCATTTACAACTTTCTAACTTAAAGCTTCGGTACACAGTAACAAAACAATTGCCACAATCTTATGCTCTTTAAAAAAAAAATAGTAACGCGAGGTTAAAAAAATCATCCTACTTAAATTCCCTTATAAAACCAAATGTAATAATTTACAAATTCCCTTTTTTTCAATCTTAAAAACAATGGGAATTTGTAACGATTACATATGATTTTATAAGAGATTCCCAAGAGTAAAAGACCTGTGTCTCCTAAATATCAATGGTCTTATTATTTCACACCATCTGCCACTCGATCTCGAATGAGGTTACAGCTTTTGCTTTTTATTTCTCAAAGTTCGATAACTAATATCACATTTCATGCAACGAAGTGCTTCACAAGCACATTTCATGCAGCTATGTGCTTCACAAAGCAACTCATAAGGCACTGGGATCAGTAAGCAGAGTTTTGAGCATTGGACTTTTTTCCTTTTCTGTATCATGAGTAAATTACATACATATATTAATACACCAATATACATATAAGTGTTTAAGCTCTAATATTTACACACATTATCGCTCTTATTGCAAGCATTTTTTGTTAAACAATGCTACAATAACAACAGCAGCTACTACTACTATTACTACAAATAATAATAATAATAATAATAATAATAATAATAATAATAAATAATAATAATAATAATAATATTAAGCTAAAAACATATAAAGTAAAAATAATAAACGCGTAAATAAATAAATAATTACAAAACCAGAAGACAGATAACGCCATAGGCTCATTCGAACAATTTCAAAGCCACAGGTATGTGAACCCGCAAGTCATTATTCAGGGATCCGAACATTGGCTTTTTTTTTTTCTTTTGTACACCTTGAGCCTTAACGGCCTTTCTTTATTAGGGACAAAGGGGGGAGGGGTTAGAGGAAGATCCGTGGATGGGGGAGAGGTTAACTTTAAGGGAAAATAAAGGGGGGTAAATACTCAGGAAAAGATGAACAGAAGGAAAAACTAATCTAACGGACGCTTAGAGTGGAAAACATGCAAACATGAGATAGTATACATAAATGAATAACGAATGAAAAATTATGAAAAGGAAGAGATGATAAAGATGAAATTAGGAGAAATGCACAAAGGGGAGGTAAGTGAGGATTTTCTAAGAAGGGGAAGTCACAGAGGGAGGAAAACGGGGGTTAATGACAACCGTGAAGTGGTGGGACTGTGTGAGGTCTCTTACTTATATATATACATACATACATAAATACATAAATACATACATACATACATACATACATATATATATATATATATATATATATATATATATATATATATATATATATATATATATATATATATATATATATTTTCGTTGTTTTATTTAATGGGCTTTTCCTTGCATTTTAGACTGTATGTTAACAGTTCAGTGTTATTAATATATATATATATATATATATATATATATATATATATATATATATATATATAATATCCGAAGCCTGTTTCAGATACAGATAGTAATCTATATTGCTCGAATGCTTTAAATCAATGCAACAATCATATTTAAAATCTAACTACAATAAAACAAAATCGTATAATATAAAAAATAAAATATTACAGGCTAAAATAAAAAAAACCTGAATTTATAATAAATGCAAAACGTGTATATATATATATATATATATATATATATATATATATATATATATATATATATATATATATATATATATATATATATATATATATATATATATATATATATATATATATAACAGAATGTCTCAGACATCTAGGGAGATGGGACTCCCCCCCATAAAAAACTAAAAATAACACAATTAATGAGATCGGACTATGCACACAGGGATGAAAAAATCAGTGGAAGGAGAGAGGATTAATAATCTGAGACTTTCAAATATGTAAGAAAACTGCTCTCAAATAAAGGCTCTCCTGGTGAAAGATAAACATAAGGAAAATCAAACACTGAGGGGGGGGGGCTAAGTGATATCTAGAAATTCAAGAAACTGAAATGGCACACACACATAAAGTTATATAATTCACATTAGTCTTATACTGTCTGTGCCTTTGTATGGATATAAAACTTCGTAAGATAATGACCCATGACACAATATCACAAGTTTTGTTGATTTGAGAATTGAGCTTTAAGAAGAATATTAGGAGACACATGGCAGGACAGAGTGAATATTATGTCCAAAATTAAAATGCCGAAGGTGTAAGTGAGGTAATGATGACGGGGACAGGTCTTTCGCACCGATTCTGGTGGATTACTCTATGAGAGTAGCAAATGGGTTCCTCACTAGTACGAGATAAATTGGATAACCCAGACCTGCTAGGGCGAACACTATGAAATGCAAGGCTAAAGAGAATGGAGCTCTTTAGAAGTGAAGGTACAGGAAAGAAATGAATGGAAGAATTTCAACGAGACCCTTAGCGTTGTAAGGCGATGATGATAATTACTTTAAATATAATCTTTAAGGCTAGCAACTGGACTCGGAAACATCCATACTCCTTATAAAACACAACTTCCAAGTTTCCTCGTATTAATAGGGCATTATATCTTTTTGCAATATATCTGAAGTGACTATACTCATATATAATACAGGTAGCTTACAAAGGAGTTTCCCTAGAATCCATTTCTTAGAACAGAAAATAACGAGGCTTCACAATATTATTATTATTGTTATTTTTAATAATATTATTATCATTATTTATTAGGCTCATATATGCCAATCATATTATAATAATACGGAATATTACTTTCTTAAGGCATTCTAAACTAAGCGGTATAATGATAAATAGCGTGTACAGTACATGGGTCCTCTTTAAAATACTAAAACGTAACGTAAATATATAATTTATGTCACTCTATAAACATTTATGTAGATCAACCCTAAAATAGACACCTGTTGGCAGTTTTAGCTGTTTCATCTTGGACTGAAGCAAACAGCAGATTAACCTAACAAAATCTAAGCTAAGAGAGGTTGGATTAGGCTAAGTAATCCTGTCCCTTGCCTCAACTCAAACTAAGCACCTAAAAGTGCCATCAGAATGCCTGTTCAAAAACCAATCCACTTATATTATTGAAAATATAATAATAACAACAGCAACAACAGCAATAATAATACATACATACATATACCTTGGCTGTTTCCCCCTTTAACTAATAATAATAATAATTATAATAATAATGACAATAATAATAATAATAATAATAATAATTACAATAATAATAATAATAATTACAATAATAATAAAAATAATAATAACAATGATGATAATAATAAATATGATTTTCTTTCATTTTTGCTTATAAAATATAAAACAAAATTTTTGCCGATTTCTGAAGATACTACAGCTAAGGTACATTACTAACAACGTAAGCACACATTAATATGTCAAGAAAGTATCAACTATGAGTCTAACAAACAAGGAGGACCCAAAGGTGGATTACGACCCAACATTGGGCCCTCCTTCTCTTTGACAGAATCCCTTTAGGGTAAGAAACAGGGTAGAGGCGTATCTTACGTAAAAGCCCTTGCTAACTTAGCAAGCTGAATAAGCACTCTCTCTCTCTCTCTCTCTCTCTCTCTCTCTCTATATATATATATATATATATATATATATATATATATATATATATATATACGCGCACACACGATTCTACTCGCTTCAGTCTCCCATGGAATATAACTGTGTCAGCGGATATTAATATATAAAAGAAACCACAATAGCTGTTGCAGTGTTTACCACCCCCTTACCTCTCCCCTTCCCCGCTGACCTTGCTATAGCATTTCAATAATGTATTCCTCTCTCTCTCTCTCTCTCTCTCTCTCTCTCTCTCAGTACTATGTACTAAGGATCTCAAAATTTCTTTCAATTTCCTTACATAGATATATATCCTCTCACATATATACCGTGTATGTATATATATATATATATATATATATATATATATATATATATATATATATATATATATATATATATATATATATATACATATATATATATATATATATATATATATATATATATATATGCGCACACAAACACACACATACGTGTGTATGTGTCCGTGTGTGATTTCCTTCACTTATTACAATGTATACTTGCTGAAAGTTAATGAATGCTATACACATTCTATGTAAGAAATGTCACACACATTTCATTAATACCAGCAACAACAACACAAGAAGAAGAGGAGGAAGAAGAAGAAGAAGAAGAAGAAGAAGAAATGACAAAAGCAGTGAGAAACTCGGTGTGAAAGCTGATAGTTGCAAAGGGGAAGAAAGGCAACAATATATATTCAAGGGAGACATGCCAGAGCGATGACAACATAGGAATATATGACGTCACGACATCACAGCAGACAGCATTCTTGAAGCCATTCTGTCTTTATGGTCAACGGAATAATTAAGAACAAGATATTAAAATGATTTCACTTTTCAAGGAGTTAGCAGTTTACCTTAAGTCTTACTTGTATGTTATGAATACGAAGTTGATGAAGTAGAAAATGTTAAAAGTAGGTAAATGTATTCGGGGTGAGTAGTTAGAAGTTACTGTCGACACACACAGTTTGCTTCGCCATTTCCGCCGTGTATTACAATCAAGAAAAGAACTTTAAAGTTACCAATTATCACCAGATAAAACTGGAAATCACACATAAGTTTTAATAACGTCACGGTAATGCGATTTTGTTATGAAAACGCGATAATACCTTAAAGGATTATGTTGAATTATACATATATTTTCTGTATGTTGCTGTATAATTCTGTTTATGCATTCTGCGTTTCTCTGAGCTTTACTTTTGCATATAATGTACTCTGTGCTGCCATTCTGTGAGTTGTGTGTTAGTATGCAGCAATGTTTTATCAATATGTACACCTCCCTGTAAACCATGTTCAATTCTTGGTTTTATATCCATTTGAAGCATTATTTGTATGAACTCATGTAATGTCTGACGCCTTGGCGCAATAAATTAATAAAATAAAAATAAAATAATACTTCAAAGCCAAAAACCACTCATGTTAACTGACTGACAAGGTCTGACAAGTGGAGGGTGGAACACGCATAACAATGATTATTACTCTCTTTATAACAAAGACACTTACGAGTCCGGCTTTACTTTTCTTTATATGTACTTAATAATAATAATAATAATAATAATAATAATAATAATAATAATAATAATAATGATAACAGGGATTAGCCTAGTCCTTTTAGATGGTTATCTTGTAAGTGTGTCATACAAATGCCAAAGGACACATTAGCGTGATTGATAATGTACACCCAAATATCACAATTCATAATGATGCTAAACATGAAAGGCTGTTGCGATACAGATGAATGTGAGAAAGATATGTATTGTATGCAGTTATTGTACTGGTTTTCTTACTAGTGGAAAGTCACTTTTGTTTTCTTCATTGAGACAAACAAAGGCACTCTGAATAATTTTATTAATACTCCCTACAGCGACACAAAGACCCAATTTCTTAAACAGTGTAAACCTAGGATACCATATTGTTAGTTAGCTAGACACACAAATGGATTTCATAAACGCACCTGACGTGGTTCTGGGATCCTAGCCATACACAGAACCGCGTCAGGTGCGTATTTTAAATCCATTTGTGTATGTCTAGCTAACTAACAATATGGTATCCTAGGTTTACACGGTTTAAGAAATCGGGCTAAATACTCAATAACTCCTTATCAAATTTTATTCTTGAACTTTTCTACGGCATTTCTACATCCATCTGTCTCTCTCTCATTCACACCAACATATTCTTGAGGTGATCAACACCAAGGTCTCAATCAAACAAGAAAATGAATCAAGGTAGACGTCAAGGATGAACATTAATATACAAAGAATAAGAAATTCGTTCGCCCTTTAACTAATTATTATTATTATCATCATTATTATTATTATTATTATTATTATTATTATTATTATTATTATTAGTAGTAGTAGTAGTAGTAGTAGTAGTAGTAGTAGTAAATAACAACAAAAGAATCGAACTCCAATTACAGAGTATAACATGAAATAACGGCATAAAAACACTAGGATTTAATACTATGAATATGCTTAAGAGATTCTAAGAAAATGAAGTGTATTGATTAGTATGAATAAAAAATAAAAAGACGCGCAAAATTAAAAAAGAAATTGTTCTTCTGTAAAATAAGAACATAAATGGAGAAAATAAGTTCATGTACAATACAGTTCATGATGTTCAACATGAACTTAGGCTGTTAGGTAAAGTTTCTATAAATATGTCATATCCGGGAAATAACAAGATAATGAGAGCGCGCACCTTATCCTCAAGGATTGAACAAATTGAAAAACAATGTATATGTACAATAGAGTTCATGATGTTCAACATGAACATAGGCTGTTATGTAAAGAAGTCTCTATAAATATGTCATATCCGGGAAATGACAAGATAATGAGAGCGCGCACCTTATCTGCAAAGATTGAACAAATTGAAAAACAATGTACAGTACACTACACTCGTAGCAAGACTATGTAATTCTATAATGTTATTGTATACTCATCAATAATAGTAATAATAATAATAATAATAAGAATATACAATGTATATAGAAATGAGAAAACAATAATATACAATGTATATAGAAATGAGAAAACAGTGTTGATAAGTTTGTATATAATAATAATAATAATAATAATAATAATAATAATAATAATAATAATAATAATAATAATAATATAAAATAATATACAACGTATATAGAGACGAGAAAACAGAGTTGATATGTTTGTATATAAAAATAATAATAATAATAATAATAATAATAATAAAACATAAGGAAGTAGTACATGCAAAGGGAAGAAAAAAATACGAGTACGCCGACAGAAAGAAAGAAAAAAGCTACCAAGAGTATAACAACTAAACAACAAATAATCCAACAATGCATAAGTAAACAAACATATAAATGAAAAAAAAAATAAAACTCTAAAAGCAAGGACAACACTTGCAAACCAATAATTCTCACATTTAACGTATCAAACACAAAGGCTATGTAATTTGATTCAATATGAAATTTATCCGTCCAACGATGACAACCAACATTATTCCACAAGGTGACATTTTTGGAGGTGGAATTTTAATGTGCAGTTTACAAATGTTCCGTTAGTTAACTCGAGGTAAAAATTTCTATTGTTTTGGAAACGCATTAACAAATGACTAGGTGCCTGACAAATGGCTGGTTGAATGACAAATGACTGGCTGACTAGCGGAAGGTCGTAATTAGTCACTCAATCTTCAAGATACATTTACCACGTATGAATGAATGTCTATTTAGCGAGTAAAGGCAAGAATATCGTAGTAGAAGTCGCTAGTAACAGCAGTAGCAGTAATAGTAGTAGTAGGAGTATGAGAAAATAAGGAAAAGTGGAAGAACTTTAAAATAAATAGCTACATCAGGAACCTATTCGAACTACAATTTTGAAGTTCTAATAGTATAAAATATGTAAACAGATAGGAAAAGATAAAGTCCACTCAAAATAGAAATTCTTAAAAATTTAAATTCTAAGGAGATTGAATAATAAACCGAAATATTTGAAGAAAAAACTTAACTTAAGAAATAAGTGTAAGTGTGTGTGTATATATATATATATATATATATATATATATATATATATATATATATATATATATACACACTTAGTTTTACTCTAATTTCCTCTACATCATACAACACGACCCTAAAAAGTACAAGTAATGTATGACACAAAATGTTTTCAATACACCCTATTGAATATGGACAAATAAAGGAACGTTATATTGTAATAATAATAAATCGCAATATATGTAACATGATACAAAACTCTATGCATAAAAACATTTATGTAATACACTACTTGCAACCCATACAAGAAGTAGGTCAACTCAAGCATATTTCATCCGATATTGCCTCGAGGATTAGCAGAGAAATAAACAAATATGTAATTATACGACTTCTTATGGTACTTATGATTCTCAAATTGACTTAACCAACTCACTATCTATTGGAGCCAAACGCAAACTGACCTTAATTACTTCAACAGTTAACGATCGCCAGGAACACACCTGTTCGAGATGAGAAATGGGGGGGGGGGTTTGCTTCACTGACTCGAGTGGTAAACAAACAGGTAAACATTCTGAATTTCCAATTAAATTTATATATAATTTATTAATTTGGAGAAAGAGCATAATGGCTAATACCGTCTTTAACGAACTCTAATTGTATGGAAATCCAGTGAGAATGGATAACACATATCTGATGGTGTACTTACTCACATAGCAATTTGATAAGCGCTACTATTGTACTGTGATGGATAATATGTGCATACAGGCTACGTCTGAACTAAGTGCAGTAGTTTCAATCATGGTATATTACTAAACCGATAATAATAATAATAATAATAATAATAATAATAATAATAATAATAATAATAAGCGAATGGAGGAAATAATAAACTTATCTTGTAATTTTTAGCGATTTATCTATCTATGTTATTACTGTTATTATTATTATTGTTATTGGTTTAGTCATTCTTACCTCTGGTCTCCTTTTGGAGAGATCAATGCCATCGTTTTCGATGTAATCCGGGGTTTCTTTCGTGCTCGAGGTGAAATTAAAGACCAAAGTATTAGATTCCGGGGCACGCTGGTTTCTCCAGTCTCTGTTCGCAGGTTTATGAACGGGAGAATTAACTTCTGCCGACTGCTTATTGAAAGCTTCCACAAGGTTCCCTTTGCCTTGACTTCGAACGAGGTCATCGGAGCCAAAAGAAGCCTTGGGTTCCACTGGGCTTACGGGTACAATGGGGGTATATTCGGGTTTGGCGGGGGAATCTTTCGCTGAAGTTTCTTTTAACCTCTGAATGGGGTGGGATCTGTGGGGTTCCACTTTTGTAGGGGGTTTCACTGGGGACTCTACTTTTGAGGGGGATTTATTGTTGGGCTCCACTTTGGTTACTTTGACAGGGTCAAATTTGGGCGTGACGTCAGCGCCACCACTACGGGATTTTTCTGCGTTCTTTAGATTTTCCTGCTGAACACGATCACTTTCCTGAGACCTTTCTATCTTAGCAAAGGGTGAGGGCGAGGAGAAGGAAGAGGGCGAGGTCGTAGTGGAGAAGTTCTGAGGAGATGGAATCGTTGGAAGCTCCCTATGCGACACCACAGGAGAAGCTGGTAAGGGCGAGGGGGTTGGAGATGAGGCTTTTATGGGCGTGGAATGCAACTGGTGACCCTGAGAGGTGGAAGATCGAGTGAAATTGAATTCTTGAGAATGGCTTTCTTTTCGAATATTGGTGACAGCTGTGTTGGAAACTTTCCTGATTCCTTCTTTCACCTCAACTGCGGTGGTATTCTTACTTTCAACTACATCCCCACCTCCATTCACCAGAGGGGCAGTCACAGAGGCCGTCACTGGGGTCATGCCAGGCCGCGCCATTCCCCCAATCCCCAAACCACTGTTGATATTCCTCCCACTCTCACCACTGTCCACAATATCGCCATTTACGGGCGTTGCAGGAACACTGAGAGTGATTCTTGGTGATGCCCTAGAAACTTGGGCGACCTGCTTCAGGGACGATTTGGCTTTTTCTATGGTTACGGGAAAAGGAGGGGATGGGGGCGTGACCTTTCTTGAAGGTATGCCCGTGGGTTTCGCCATTATGGCGGGCTTGACCGTGGGTGACACACCATTACTTATCTTATTGTTATGAGCAGCCTGTGCTGCTTTGTGAGCAGCCACTCTGGCTTTGGTACCTCTAGGTGCCATACTGGTGCGTTCAAACATACTTTTGACATGACGCACAGTATCTGGAGGAGGCATCTCATCTTCATCTGCCAAACTCGAAGAGGACATTTTTCGTGTCAAGGGTGGGGGTTGGCCTCCTGCATCAAATGTTTTGGTGACACCATTCACTTGTTGAGGAGAAGGAGGCAGATCTGCAGTAGGCCTATTGGCCTCTATGATGATGACGTCATCCTTCTGCAGTGCCGAGAGACTAGATTGTAAACGACTGGTGGCAGACTTGCTTTTGGGTAGGCCGCGAGTTCTCGTTTCCTCGGATAATCTACTACTTAACGAATCAACAGAACGGGCCCTTTTCATCACTTCCCTTCGATGATGGTAACTGGCAGCGTTCGCTTGGGTATGGTGTTGGTGCCCACCATGGTGGGGTCTGGCAACATTCACAGACGTATTCCTTTCCGGCCACGTTTCCCGTGGATCATCCAGTAAATCTTCGAGTGAGCTGAACTTTCTTAGTGATGGACGGGATCGACTTTCCCTCATGGCCAAAGACATGTACCGGTTCTTGAGTTTGGACACAATACCTGGTCCATAACTAAAATCTTCATCGTTGTCACCCACACTGCCATGATTTGTACAAGAGTCACTGTATGATGAGTACGAAGGAGAGGTGACCCTTGGTCCCTCATCATTTAGGCCTTTATGATGCATGCTGGTGCTTACGTTGGCACTACTAATTTCACTCTTTACAGCACATTTCTGAACAAAATTCCCATCACCGCGAACAGTACTTCCACGATCACCTTCTAATCTAGGACTGGTCGCGTTGATGTTTGAGGGGTGGGGGTGGGACGATGATGGGCCACTCACCGAGCGTATTGACTGCATGAATGGGCCCCTGCCTGAGGATGGAATTGGGCCACTCATCGAGGATGATCCGCCACTCATCGAGGATGATGACAGAGCTACGCCACTCAGTGAGGATAACCCTCTCCCCGCCATCGATGGTGTGGGAGTCGGGAGACCAAACCCACCTACCATTCGGACATTAGCCCTTTTTCTTAATATAAGATCCCTTTTCCATGAAGGAAGTTCATCCAGCTGGCTGTCTTGCCCATTCATATAACCTTGCATCGTAGCCATTGCGATAATTCACAACCTTTTATCAGTTAAAACATCCGCTTATAAATGATATCACACTTCCTTCTGCCTTTCTCTTAAACTACTACAGAGACCAATGGGCCTCATTTGCTTGTTTTTCAGAGGGACTTTCACTGTACACTATATACACAATTATTTAACACTAAAAATTCAGTATTTCTCTGGTAATATCATGATTCTTAGGGAGTTCTGGAGTTACACCTAACACCACCACCGTCGTATCCTCACTGTTGTTGATAAGCTTGGCGCTCCGTGGGGTGCTAACGCCAAGCAAGATATTTTATGCAATTTTACACACTTCCTTCATCATTTTCAGATATAATAACATACTCAATACAACCGTAGCACATATCAAATGTAGACTGACTTATTCTACATGTTAAATAAATCGGATATCCCGTTTTAAAAATATTTATTAAATATATACATTGCACACTCGCAAGCTGAAGCGTAGGTCCTCTAGCGGCCGTGCGGAGAAGGAAATGGATTAACGTACTCCCAACCCAGCTGACACCTTCGGTAACTGTACTTTTAATCAGTACTGCAAAGGAAGAGGATCAGCCGTACGTTTAAGGGCGGATGTTATATCCTGAAAATGAAAAATTAAGTCCCAAAATTAAAAGACACCCAACAATCTTCATGACGATATACGGAACATGGAAACGCATGAATTGTTCATACGCTCATGAGAGTGTGTGAGAGAGCTTTCGATCTATATATTAAAACCATAAATCCACACCCATGCGTAATTGCGTAAGTCCATGGCATATAGCTGCGCATTGCCATATATTCTCTCTTAACTCATGAAAACAACAAACATATTTATTTCTAAATAGTATTATTGGAAATGTTTAAAAGAGAAAAATAAGAATTGAATATATAAATCAATTCATCATATACCTGATACGTTATTATTATATGGATTTATATTTTTGTTTTTATCAGAGGTTAACACAGTAGAGAGCAAAAATAAGTAATGTATAAAATACACGCAGTTAATGAACTTTACGATATCTTATTCAATTATTAAGATTCTCTATAAATTTGTAAAACTTATTCCAAAGTAAAAGAAGTAGAAAAGATGTATTACCTCTAACGTGAAATAATCATATTTTGAAGAGCTAAAAGAGACATTTGAATGCTTATATTTGCTTGCAATGCTGACATAGTAAAATAAAATACACATAGATGCACATGAAGGAAAAAAACAAAACAAAAATGAGCCATTGACAGTCAATAATGAAAGATTTTTTAAGGTTCGTCCTTGATGTCCATGAATTACATGGGAATGCATTATCAAAATGTACATTCTGGTTTTTCTTTCTTTAATGAAAAGCGGGAGTTATTTCTTTCATATTTATATCTGTTGTTGTTATGATAATAATAATAATAATAATAATAATAATAATAATAATAATGATAATAATAATAATAATAATGATAATAATACTAATAATAATAATAATAATAGTAATAATAATAATAATAATAATAATAATAATAATAATAATAATAATAATAATAATAAGAAGAAGAAGAAGAAGAAGAAGAAGAAGATAATGATGATGATGATAAACAGCAGCCTTAGGAGCAACAACCACAAAAAAAGTGAGAAAATGCAGCTCTGTGTCCGCAATTCTACTATAACTAAAATCATAAAATATTTCAGTTTCTGACCAGTGGTTAAACTCAACTAGAAAAGAATGAGAACATCGATCACTCTGCAAAGTAAGTTAACAGATATATTTCGTCAGGGAGCCTCTTGTAGTTAGCATATTAATTTCAACTCAGCCGGAGAAGTGAGTATGCAATTAGATGCGAGGAGTAAGAGGTGAAAAAGTTCCCCCAAAAAACCCAGATCTCGATAAAAATATGTTGTAGTAATAAATGATCCCATTTTAATAGTGGTTCTTTATTCTCATCAGTTGATTTTCAAAACTTTAAATCTTGGAACATTGACTTTTAAAACGAGTCACTTTCATGCATCTGTGTTTATGCATAACATCGGTGTATCTCAAAGAAGGATGTAGTATCGCAAAAGGCTGATACTAAAGTGATCGGTTTTACTTCAAGGACTCCTTATCTAGGAAGGGCTAGGACAATACCTTCTTTCGAAGGACTTTGGTTTTGGCAAGTGTGACCGTTACACTTGGTGAATGCCCTTTCTAACCTCAGACCCTGTCGGGCCGCGAACTCTCAACCTAACGAATCAAAGCCGCGAGCGTTACCACTGTGCCATGGTGGCCATTATAGAATACTACAAATTTATAGGCAAACATTCTAACTCAGTTGGGTGTTACATTCTAGCAAGAACGT
>JAXCGZ010007095.1:5000-16308 GCA_037179515.1 Halocaridina rubra | reverse complement strand
TAGGATGGGAAAAGTTATATTTACTTTCTCTATTATGTATTATGGGAACCCTGGTAGATTCAGCAGGATATGGCGTCATTTTGAAAAAAAAAATAAATAAATAAATAAAATTTTATGTTGAGGCTAGTTTGGGATATAATATCAGTACTTTTTCCACTCTCTGACATGCTTTGCAGCCTGTCAGTGGGATCAATCTGACAGTTGATCCTTGAGAAAATGTGGCTAGGGAATAAAGGCTGAATGCTCTTTCTAACACCCCACGGTGGGTTCTATCATGGGTCAATCACCTTCTGAGTCGAGCATTCTAACCACTACACCACAGTAGTCCCCAAATGTAAATATACTTTATGTAATAATTTCATTAAGGTTAATGTTAATTGTCATTCTAACACTCTTCATACCATTTTCTTTTCTAGTCACAGATAATCTGTTTCTTTTAATAATGGCATGTTTTTATGGGGTAATTTAGATTATACACCCATTGGAAAGGAAAAAAGTAACCTTTAATTTAACCATTATTTTATTTATCACAGATAAACCTGTTATTGTAAATAATGGCACCTTTGCATGGGGTCATGGTGAAGAAGATGGGAAACCCATTCTGAAAGGAATAAACATAGCTTTTAATGAAGGATCTCTGGTAGCAGTGGTTGGAAGTGTAGGCACTGGCAAATCATCACTATGCTCTGCTATACTTGGTGAAATGGAAAAACAGTCCGGCAGAGTCAATGTTAAGGTGAATATATGTACATTAACACCACTTACTGTTAAATATACCCATTTTTATTTGTTGGAGACCTGTACCTTGCCTGTTGGAAGTGTAAGGTGATGAGATGCAGTATAAATGAAGAGTTGTCTATCTTGGAGGTGATATTTATTGCTTTGCATTCAAGAATTTTGATTGTTTAACGTATTTGAGAGTTGATATAGAGGTAGATGTATTAAGAGAATGGAGATAGACTGTAGAATAGATAAAGGGGCAAAGCTACTAGGAGCAGCTAAGCTAATATGGAAAGAGAGATTCGTAAAAAACGACTTAACTTTGGTTTGCATAATGGAATAATATCTCCCTCCGTATTGTATGGTAGTGTCTATTGGACATAAATTGGAGTGGAAAAAAAAAATTGTAGTGCTGGAGATGAGTGCTTCAGAACTATATATGAAGTTAGATGGTTCCGTAGAACAAGGAATTGGTGACTTAAGAAAGAAGTGCGGTATCAGGAAAGAAATGTAATGGAGAAAGTGGAATATATGCCCCAGTCATTTAGGACACATAATAAAAGAATAATGAAAAGTATTTTTAAGTCATGGTTACCAGGTACTCAACCTAGAGGTAGGCCAACATTGAGAAGTAGGGATTGTGTGTGTGATACCTTGTCCATGAAAAGCCTTGACATCCAAGATGGTAATTGGCATGTGAAAAAGAATGAGATGACATGAAGTTTTATACGACCTACCTTGACAAATGTCACCGAATGATCATATGCTGATGAAAGGGCCAACCTAAACTGGGGATACTTAAGGTCTGGTTCTTGAACTGAGTATTGGCAGTGGCTTCATCTTGTTCTTTGCATATGGCTAGCATAAGTAAATGTGACTATGTATGTTTGTTTGAAAGTATAGATATATGGAAGTTATTTTATTTTATCATTGTTTTCTTTCTTTACTTGTAGCCACCCTACTGACCCTAACAGGAGAGGGTTGTGAATAGAAAAAGATTCCTTTTGTGTATATTTATATAGCGTTAATATTAGTAATAAATAGTCAGATTTATAAATACTGTACTTTGGAAGGATCAAAAAGATGTTGAAGTGATATTTTGTGGTACAATCTATATTAGTCCTGTTGTTTCTTAATACAAAACAAAGCTTTAGATGTCATCTATATGATAAAAGGCAAAATATTAATTTAACCCTATTCTTTATCCCTCATAGGGCCATGTTGCCTATGTATCACAGCAAGCTTGGATTCAGAATGCTACCTTGGAGAATAACATCCTCTTCAACCAGGGGAAGGACACTGATAAGTATGAAATGTGCGTCAGTGCTTGTGCTCTTCAGGCAGATCTAGATATGCTCCCAGCTGGTGACCAGACAGAAATTGGTGAAAAGGTATAGTGTCTTTTGATTCAGGAAGATTGAGTGTTATATCAGTGAAACTAGTATTGTTTTTACATTCTTTACATTATGAATTAGTGTTTTGACTTACTTATATAACTCTGAAATTTCATATACAGTATATGTCTTATTAGTAATTTGAAAGGGTGGAGAAATGGATACTACTAAAAACTCCTTTCTCCTAACATTTTCTTATTGTAGCAAAAGATAATGGAGTGAGGTGAAGACGGGTGGAGTATATTTGGTATCTGCACTCTTAGTACATTTTAACTTATTTTTTTGCTTTCATGTGTTGGATATTACATTTATGGTTAGCGTTGTGTGAAAAAAATTGAATGACATATATATATATATATATATATATATATATATATATATATATATATATATATATATTATATATATATATATATATATATATATATATATATATATATATATATATATATATACACTGTATCCAGTATATATAGAGAAGAATATAATAGCACCCTCAACGCTTCACCGTTCTCCAATTTGTTCATTCTCTTCCTTGCAAGGCTTTTTTCTTGTACGTCATGAACTTTCATTAATCTATAACAGAGCCTCATTTACTCCTTTCCTGCATAACATATTAGCCTCTGGAAATGTTCAGCGTTATCCATTTTTGACTCTGCTATTTTATTTTCTTAAGTTTCCTTATTTTGGGAGTTAACTAATATATCCGTACCTCCACTCTCATTCTTATCTCTTATTTGTTTTTTATTAAATCATATTCTAATGAAACCAGCTTAATTATCTTAGCTGAGCAATGAAAGGTGGTAGGAAGGCTGTATCATAGCCTGTACATCCTCGTTCCTTCTGTCAACTGTTACGTAGTAAATAATAAGTTCAGGTAGTAAGGGATTTCAAGCTCTTGCTTCATATCATTTGCTTGAGAGTTATTTGGAGAGGGAATATGTCTACTTATTTGGCATATTTACCTTGTGTAGGTAAAATGTTGTATAGAAATACTATATGTAGAGAAAATTTTTTACACTACATTCAAAAATATGTGTTATAAATCTAGTTTAATCTTATAGATATACTAAATTTTTCTAAAATTAGTGTCATATACTGCTGGAGTCGTCAGAGTGGCCGTTAATTTGCATAAAAACTGTGTCAAGGAGGAAGGATTTGCCAGCTCATTATTCCACTATCCCTTTTAGTTGCCTTTTGTGACATTTTTGTAAAATTGGTAATGAACCTTTAGTTTTTATATATGTGTTTATTAACCTAATTTGGAAGTATTTTCTCCTAGGGCATCAATCTGAGTGGTGGACAGAAACAGCGAATCAGTTTAGCCCGTGCTGTTTACAGCAATGCCGATATATACCTCTTAGATGACCCTCTTAGTGCCGTTGACTCTCATGTCGGTAAACATATTTTTGAACATGTCATTGGACCACAAGGAGTGTTGAAAAACAAGGTAAGTCATTTGCAATAAAATCTCCTGGATTTATGCTTCTTTTTAATTTTTTTTTTAAGATTTGGGTATTGATATTCCTTATGTTACAGTTGTACTGTAAATATCCTTATTTTTATGTATTCCAACCTGTTGCCATGTCTTGCTAAATCACTCAACTTGGCAAAAACGGAAGAAAAAAAGAGACAGTGTTGCTTCTTCATACTGTGTCCGTCCTTACCTCTTCCATTAGCTTATCTGTGGCAAGAAAAATATATAAGGATAATGAAATTGCTTGCCCTTCACCTCCCTTATCCAGTTAGCTGTCTCCAATAACACGTAGGATAATAGGTACAGAATTTTCTTTCCTCCTTCATCAGGGAGATTTATATTTATCATTTTTCCTTTTACATTTAATATTTATATATGGTATATTGAGTATTATTCTTTTACATATGACTTAGTATTGGCGATTTGATTCCCTGTTCATAAAGTACTTTCACATATATTTATATTTTTCCATTATTAATACAGTATGATTTTACAGTAGAAATTTACTTACCTCTACATAATATATTTGATATTTGAATATAGGGTCTGACATTATTATTTTTATCAGATTGTAAAAATATATGCTGATAATAGGGGAGAAAAATTCCTCGCTCATATGCCATGTACTTCATAAGAACCAACTTAAACGAATAGGCTAATGTTGATTTTTTTTCTTGCCAAAGAACAACCAAAGGAAGGGGTGAGGATGGGCAAGTATGAAGAAGCCCAGCTGCCTCCCATTTCTTATTTAGTTATAGTCTCCCTGCTGCTTCAGCAAGATACAGTGTCTGGTTAAAAAAGAAGAATTTGTAAAGAATTTACTTTTATTCTTCTTTAGACCCGTGTATTAGTCACTCACAGCCTGACCTATTTGTCGCAAGTGGACAAGATCATAGTTTTGAAGAATGGTAGCATCAGCGAAGAAGGAACGTACAAAGAGTTACTGGCTAAGAAAGGAGAATTCCAAGAATTTATCCTTCAGTATCTCTCAGAAGCTGCCGATGATGATGACGAGTTAGGTATGTGAAAAAATATTTCCTCTTTTCTGTCCCTATTTTATTTTACAGATATATATCCTTCTTCTGTTCCTCTGGTTCCTTTGGGTCTTTGCATATAGACTACAGAAACTGAAAAAAGTATTGAGTTTTTCATATCTATCTATCTACCTTGGCTGTTTCCCCCTTTAATTGGGGGGTAGCTGACATCAAGAAAGGAAAACAATAAGGGGATTACTTTGCTCTGTGGGCAGTGACGAGGGAGCTAGCGACCGTTCAGATGGCACTCCTGGGGAGAGAGAGAACACTAAATCAGTGTTGCTTGCACATTGTAATATCCAACTAAAAGGGTTAGGGAGGTGATGGGCTGGTTTCCTCATTCTTCCTAAATTTATTTTCTTGTCACACAGCAACTAATAGAAGGGGTGAGATTGCACAGGTTATAATGAAGGCCTGTTGCATCCCATTTTGCTGAATTTTTTGAGAAAATAAATAATAAATGGATTATAGTATTTGTGGTGACTATTCCCAGAATGCCTGCTTTCACCTGGTCAATGAATAGTCTACTCTCAGTTTTTTGCAGGCTACCGTACACAAAAATATTTACTCCACCAACTTCAAATAAAGTTGGGCTAAAACTTACTGGCTTATATTTAAATATAAGACAAACTGTACGGTACTAAAGGGGAAGGGCATGAGTTACGTTTGCTTAATGGTTAGTGGAGAACTCCCACTGGTTAATAACACAAATACACTAAATAATATTAACTGAACACTGCATAAATCCAGGCTTAAATGAAAGACTCATCAATAAAATATAAAAATATATTGAAAAAAAGGTTAATATTATAATGGAGCAATATTTCAGCCCAAAAGAAAGGGTTAAATTTTACTTTAGTAACAAAGAGTTATAGCTCCAGGCACGACTGCTGGACACATCAAAATAAACAACACAATAACAAAATAATAATTGTTCAAAATCCAAAAACTTTATACAATATTAAAATAGAGTCACTGCTTGACAATTTCGACAGCACTAGTCCAAGGGGCGAAATGGGAGGCTCATAAATTTACACGAATTTTACGAGTCTCTTAACAATAGGTCATCACCTGATGCTGTCCTCAGAGAGAGCCCTCGTCCGTTCTGTAAACAAGGCAGACGAGCATCACATTCTAAAATAAAAGGATATAATTTTATCATATTATACATAATTAAGGATTTCCTAAGATTTAGATTAGCTTTACAAACAAATTCCAATTATTCATGAGAAAATGATGAAATTAATGACAAAATAAATGATTGTTATAATATAGTCTCTCAATGAATATATTCATGTAGGTAGATGCACAATATTACTTATGGTATTACAATAAAACACACACAAGGTATAACTAATGAAACTGTGTGTGATAGACAGATCACCACAGTATTATAAGAGAATTGCTGGATTGTATATGTGATGTACATAATATTATGCACAAACTTTTTTAATAGCATATAATGCTACTAAACTTCTCTTTCCTTGGTCTTTGTAGTCTTGCAGTGTTGTTACTTCTTCGTTATAACTTGAAAGTATAATGATATACAGTATAGTTCACTGCACATATTTTTGTATATGATCCTTTGTTGCTGGGAAGGAAACATTCCACACTTTGACTCCTTGTTTTTTATGAGACTCAAAGGGAGAGGAAGGGAAAGGCTGACAAGCTTTTCATCCCTGAATGTCTATCCCAATCCTACTCAACTGCCAATATAATTGATTGGAATTTACTAGGTATGATAAAGCCCTGTTTCATTCTTTTTCGTGTTAAGTTGTGGTCACTGCTGTCTTAAGTGAGGTCTAACATCATGTTGCAAAAGAAAATAGTAAGGAATGTGCATAAGTGCAGGATTATACGTCAGTGACTGTTACTTTTTATTTAAGGTAGCAGTCTTGACCACATGGCATCTGTATTGTTTGATAATTCTAAATCATATTTGGGGGAAAATATGGATGAGAGTACTAAAGTTGGTAAGTGAAAACTTTTGGTGGAGAAAGTAAGTAGATCTCTGCATGTAGGTGTGCTGAATTATAGTATAGTACAAAATGGGACATATCAGTAGTAATTGTAGTTACACGTATTAGGTTAAAATGAGGTTTCAATCCAGGACAGTGATTCATTATGCGATAAACAAAATGTGAACTAATGAAAAGTATAGATAATCTGATATTATTGTACTTGTCAGAGAACAGAAGATGAAGAGGATGAGGATGGACAGAGTATGATGAAACGTTGCTGTTGCTTGTTTTTTCAGTTAATTACACCCTGCTAGCTTTAGTAGAATATGGTGTTTTAGTAAATTGTGATACAGTTTAAACGACATATGCTGCATATCAAAGATAGTTTACATAAAACTGAATAACATTAAAACACAAAAGGCATTTCATAGCCTGAATATATAAATAATGACATGGTAAATAAAGTTATCATAAATAGAAATCATTAGAATTAATCAGAGTAAAGTTTTATTTTTATACAGCATGAGAAAATATTAAGTTTTATGAAATGGGAACAGAAAGTTGAATTGCAACAGCGACCTGATTAATTGTTAATAAAAAAGTGCTACTTTTCAAAGCTCAATGATAAATTTTTAATGGATGATATACTGGATTACATAATTACTTTTCACTATTTCCTATGCTGCTGTCATTTTGAATGCTATACTACAGCACTCATATTCTAATTCTATACTGTATAGATATGTAAAGGGCTGTACCTGAAGCTTTTTTAAAACTAAATACAGAGACAGAGTACCCCACTAATATAGCTGCAATTCATTGAGGGGTCTACAAATGATGATATGCTCATCATTTAAGTAGTAATAGTACTTAATTTTGCTTGCAAATGTATAAAAGACTAAAAAGCAAAGTAGGATTTCTTAGCTAGTGTAATAGGGTGCTATCAGAAGTTATTTTCTCCTATTAAAGATTCTTATTTCCTACTAGCTACACAGCAGATTAACCTCATGAGTTGAATTGCTGCACGAATTATTTTTTCATAAACGTTCCACCTTCTGTCTTGCCATATAGTGAGGTTTGATTTAAATTGATTATTATGTTGTAGTCGCCGTGGCTCAGTCGGTAGCGTCTCCGACTCTGAGGCGTCAGGTCGAGGGTTCGCGCCCCGTCACGGTCTGAGGTTAGCAAAGGCATGCACTCAGCGTAAGGATTACATCTGCCAAAACAAGTCCTTCGCAAGAAGGCAACCGTCCTAGCCCTTGGTTGATAAGGGAGTCCGTGACGTAAAACCGGAACCATTATTGTAATAATGTTGAGACAGTTTTCTGAGGTGCCTCATTCTTCTCTGCATTCAATGATTGTTTCACAAATGCAGTGATAAATCATTAAATTATTTGCGTACAATTGATGTCTAAGACTATCAGTACTTCTTGGGAATTATAATAATAATAATAATAATAATAATAAACCTTTATTTCCATTATGCAATGGGTATTCGTCAGCTGGGCAAGCCCCAACCCCCCCCACTGGTGTCCAGCCACAGTAGTAACCTGCCAGTAAACAGCTTAAACTCTCGGTCTTGGACGGGAACCAATCTCTCGACCTCGTGAATGCGAAGCCAGTGCGTTACCACTGTAACGCACTGGTGATACTAAAACTTAATAAGGAATGTTTGTGCTTAAATTTTCAGTAATGTTATATGAGGCTAAGAAATAAGAAAAAAAAATTGGCTCCTTGTAAAGGAAAGAACTATAGACCATCGAGTTGGATGTTTTAAAAAAATGCATTTCATATATGTTATGTAATTTATTTTGACATGAGACCAAGGTAAACTACTAGGTTTAGTAGTTCCTTTAATGTGAATGACATTTTTTTAATGATTGTTATTAAAAGATAAATACCTTGACATCAAGTCTTAAGTATGTGCAGTTTAAATCCTCTTTTCTCTGTACATTTATACTTTTAGGCCTCGACGATATCAAGCAACAGTTAGAAAGCTCTTTGGGTAAAGAAGCCATAGAGCAGATAACGCGTCAAAAGAAGGAAAGTGAGAGTGAGAGCATAACTGACAGGTTAGTTTTACTTTAATATTTATGCTATTGTAATTTCTTTTTATTCCATGTTTCTAATAGTAGCTGTGGTTTTTCATGCATCCACTTTAGAAATACTGTATAGTAATTTTCTTTTCGATACAGTTTCTCTCTGCATTTGGCAATATCTTGCTTTTCTCAGAGATTTCAATTTTCTACTGTAGAGTCTTACTTATTTTGCTGTCATGATGGTTTATGTGTCAGCTATTACGACGGCAACTTGGACATATGTATTGATTTTGTAGCCATTATAGGGCCAAATTAGAAATATGCAGTATAGTAACAAGAAATTTAATAATAATGATAACAATAATACAGTAAAATATGGTTATTATAATCATCATTGGTAATGATAATAATAATAATGATAATAAAATAGTAATAATGATAATAAGATAGTAATAATAATAATGATAGCACATTAATAATAATAATATTATTAATATTTAATGATGATGTTCTTTCCGGTTTTGTTCCGGTTTTACGTCACGGACTCCCTTATCAACCAAGGGCTAGGACGGTTGCCTTCTTGCGAAGGACTTGTTTTGGCAGATGTAATCCTTACGCTGAGTGCATGCCTTTGCTAACCTCAGACCGTGACGGGGCGCGAACCCTCGACCTGACGCCTCAGAGTCGGAGACGCTGCCGACTGAGCCACGGCGACTACAATATTTAATGATGATGATAATGATATAGTAATAATTATGATAAAATATTATTACTATTATAATTATAATAACTATAATAATAATCCCCTGACGGAGGGGGGCTAGAATACTTTATCCGTGTTCCCTGCGTGTCATAAGAGTCATCTAAATGGGTTGAAGCAAGAGGACTGGAATCCTCTTCCTCTGTATTTTGTCTTCAAAATAGTCAGAGTAGTTTGCCGTGACTTAGCCACTCCCCTTTTAAGGGGAAAAATGGCTCATGTATATAGAAATAATAATAATTGAGATTATAATAATTTTTTAATAGTTACACTACTAATATAATATTATTATCCTCATTATTATAGATATACAGTAATAATAATAATAATAATACTAATGATATTAATAATACTAGTACAGTATAATAATAATAATATTGATACTAAGAATAGTAGTCGTAGTAGTAGTAGTAGTAATAATAATAATAATTATGGAAGAGAATAACAAAACCTTATTAAATTTGATCATGAAATAGACATTTTCAGAGAGAGCAATAGAAAGAAAATGAAAAGGGTAACCTCTACCGATTGTAATACGTCTTATATTTTTCATTTATTATTACTGTATAGTATTATTTCTTAAAGATGTTTATAGAAAAATAATAATAATAACTTTGTAAATGATTACTATAATGGTTAAAAAAAAACCTATTAATATGACCTGCAGATGCTGTTTGTGTTTACTACACTGTAGTCTCTGATTTACCATTTTACCATTGATGCAATTTTTCAAGTTGTGACGGGTCCCATTTATGACAGTTATTTCAGAACCAGAACCCATTATAAGTCATAGACCACCTGTTTATATATACAATATATATATATATATATACACATATATACTGTATATATATATTGTTTACCGTTTTACGAGTACGTACATGAGACTAAAGAACTGTAAAATAAATTTATATTTTCCCGCAGCATGGAAAGTAATAAAATCAAAGGATTGAGATATCGTGGGGATAAAAAAGTAAGCGAATCTGAATCTGTGAAATCTGTTAAAGATGCAGGAGAAATTAAAAAGAAGGAGAAAGTTGGGGAGAAACTCATCGAAGCTGAAAGAGCTAAGACTGGCAAAGTAAGATTGAAATTATTGTTATATTTATATTAGTATTTAGCTGTACACCCATATTTATCATCAAGTTTGAATGACAAAAAGATTTGTAAATGATTCGATGCTGAGAGACATATGGGGGGGAAAAGTAAATGTCTCTTTTTAACTATTATATTGGTTCACCAAGACTCCCTATCCTGCTGAAGCCATCAGGGTGACCTCAGCTGTATAAAATCGGGGAAACTGTTGGCGTTAATCTCAGCTTGCCATCTTCAACCTTGCTATAACTATTCATTGTGGAAAGGATTGATAAGCTTTGCTCCCAATCTACTTTAGTAGGATCGTGTGACATCTACGAGTTATGAGGATAGATTTCTGTCTTCCCTGCCACTATTGATATTTCATTTTGTTGGTTCTTAAAGACGCATAATCCACTTTAGTAGGATCATGTGACATCCACGAGTTATGAGGATAGATTTCTGTCTTCCCTGCTACTATTGATATTTCATTTTGTTGGTTCTTGAAGACGCATAAGGAATCTAAGGGTAAAATTCTTTTTCTCTTGGCACAATTGCTAATCATAACCATTATATACAAATTTGGTGATGAGATACAGTGTTTTAGGAAAACCTTCAGATTATAATACAAGTAGTTTTTATTTCAAACTTCAATATACACCTCATTCTTATGTGCAGTAAATATTAATGTAGCTCAGTTCCTTATCAAGATAAGCATCTATTTCGAAATTTTTGAATGTTTTCCACCTTTCCTTTTTCAATATAGAATACAGATATAAGTGTAATGGATACATGTGAAAATTTTTTTTCGACAATAGCCAGTTTGTATTAGCAGATTATAATATTATG
>JAXCGZ010007095.1:0-2500 GCA_037179515.1 Halocaridina rubra | reverse complement strand
AATGACAAATTTGTTAATAAAATGTATTCAATTACTCTCTCTCTCTCTCTCTCTCTCTCTCATCTCGAAGACATTTGGTTGACTGTTCAGAGTAGGAAATTCCCTTCATTCATCCTGGGATGTGTATATAGACACCCACATGCACTCAACGACACCTTTGATTACATCTCCGAGGTATTTCGGTCGGTCTGTTTGAGGAGCAAACCTCTCATTATTATAGGCGACTTCAATGATAATCTCCTTCTTCCTAATAATAAAATGGGGAAATTAATTCAATCCCTCCACTTAAATCAGCTTGTGAATAAAGCAACCCGTATCACCGCTAATTCCTCCAGCCTAATTGATCTTATAATTACCAATACACCTAGTTTTATAGTTCACCACGATGTCTTACCTTGTCCTGTAGGAGACCACGAGCTTCTAATAGCTACAGTTAATGTCAGGAAGGAAAAGAGACCGCCAATTGTTAAAACTTTCCGATCTCTTGAGAATTATTCTCAAAATTGTTTCTGCGACACTCTTCTTAATGAATACAACATTTTAAATTCAATACTAACTACAGATTGTGTAAATTATCAAGTTTCTACTTTTACTGATGTTTTTACGAGATGTTTAAATGAATGTGCCCCTCTTACAACCAAAGTCATGACACGCCCTCCTGCCCCGTGGATTGACTCTCAGTTAAAAGAGCAAATGAAAAGGAGAGATGACCTCCTAAGGCAATTTAAATCTGATAGACAAAACTCCGAGATGGAAAGAGCCTATAGAAGAGAAAGAAACCTTACTAAAACAATGTTGTCCGAAAAGAAGAAAAATCATTTCAGGGAAGAATTTTCCAAGTATAAGGGAAATATCAAAGGAACTTGGAATGTTATAAAAAGAATAATTCCTGCAAATAAGGAAATCTTAGAAAATTCTGACCTTCTCAGTGATAATGTGGAAAAGCGAGTGAATGATTTTAATAAGTATTTTGCTGAAATAGGTAAGTCCACATATGAAAAGTCCCAAGATAATAATGACTTGATTATTAATCAACCACATAATTGCCAGCCTCCAGCTGAAAGAAATATTATCAATAATTTTAGACCGCACCCAATCGATTTAGTCACACTTATTCTTATCATAAAGAACCTCAAACCAACAAACTCTTGTGGTTCCGATGGGATACAACTTCGCTTCCTAATTGACTCATTGCCAGTTACAGTATTTTTCATTTTAGTCATTGTTAATACATCCATTGTTACAGGCAGTTATCCTAACCTCTGGAAGCATCCCTATATCATCCCCGTTTTTAAGAGTGGAGATACTAATAATGTTGAAAATTATAGGCCAATCTCTCTTCTCAGCATTCTGTCTAAAATACTTGAGAAGGTAGTTGCCACCCAGTTAATAAATTTCCTTGAATCAAATTGTCTATTATGTGAAGAACAACACGGTTTTCGGCCTAAGCTTTCGACCGAGACGGCCCTACTTAAAATTACTGATAAAATTTATAGTAATATTGAAAATAAGAAAATATCACTTTTATTATTGTTAGATTTGTCTAAAGCATTTGACAGTGTACACCATCAAATTCTAATGAGAAAACTTTCCAAGTTCATGTTGACTCATTTTGGTTCGAAAATTATCTGAAAGATCGAATTCAATCAGTTCGAATGGGCTCGACTCTCTCTTCTTCATTAGATATCAGTTTTGGCGTTCCTCAGGGTTCAATTTTGGGTCCTCTGCTTTTCTTAATATATGTTAATGATTTACCTCAATTTATAAGAGATTGCCTACTTGTTATGTATGCTGATGACACCCAGATTATGCTTACTGGTGACATTGATAGAATTCCTGAAATCTTAAAAAGGGCTGAAGATATATTAAACTGTGCCAAAAGTTATTTTAACAGTAATGGTCTTTTACTGAACGAAAATAAAACTAAATTCGTTATTTTTGGATCAAATCAATACCTGTCCCGCATTCCTGAGAACATCAGTATAAATTTCAACAATGTTTCACTCTTCCCATCTAATAAGGTTAAAAATCTAGGAGTTATTATGGACAGTACCATGACATTTAATTTTCATATCGATGAACTACATAAAAAAGTGAACGGGACCCTTATTTACTTGAACAGAGTCTATGAAAGATTCGAGCCTGATTGTAGGGTAATTGTAGTACAAACATTGATTTTAAGTATTCTCAACTACTGTCTAAGTGTTTGGGGTTCCACGACTAAGACCCAGATGTTACGAGTGAAAAGGCTCCAGAATTTTGCTGCAAGAGTTGCCATAGGGGGGGTGCATAAATATGATCACGTGACTCCCCTCTTTGAGAGATTGGGTTGGCTAAGGATGGACATGAAGTTCATATATAATATCTGTCTTTTAGTTTTTAAAATAAATCATGGAATATTACCGGAATGGCTCTTCTCATTGCCAACAGTTAATCAAGTGCGTATCAATAACGTCAACACCAGATATCAGAATTCTTTTACGTGCCCAGAACTTCCACT
>JAXCGZ010007094.1:0-16335 GCA_037179515.1 Halocaridina rubra | reverse complement strand
ACAAAAAACGAAGTAAAACTTAGGTTATTACCTTTAAAATGAGCACTGTAATGAACGTGATTAAGACTAAAGTAATAATTGTATTTACATAATAAGATGAAAAATTTCTACCTAATTCCTGTTTAAGAGAGACATTACAAAGGATTCGTGGAAAGGAAATTAATTTAACGGTCTTTTAACTCATTAACGTTTTTATTAAATGTTCATTATTATATTTATCATTTGCTGCCCCAAACGACTCATCAGCTTGTAAAGTAACTGATGTATGCGTTGTTTGTAAGACTATTCTCCTTTTAATATAAATATATTCTATATAATGTAAGTGAAATGAAACGAGAGAGAGAGAGAGAGATCTTTAATTAACTCTTGTTCATTCAACCAAAACTACATTATTTATTGTAAAAATAATGGTTTAATTATAAATTCGTAATAATAATGATATTAATAACAATAGTAATAATAATAACATTAATAATAATAATAATAATAATAATAATAATAATAATTATAATCTCCACAATCATCATCAAAGGAAAATTATTGTTAAATATAATAATAATAATAATAATAATAATAATAATAATAATAATAATAATAATAATAATAAGATCTAAGGAGAATTTTTGGAATAGACATCATGAGAGTAATGCAGAGGTATATTAAAACCCAGCAGAGAGCTGGATATACATTACACATCTTTTATAATCCCTTCACATCTGACAGGGCATTACACTCTCCATCTCTGTTTCTCTTTACGACCTGATAAAGGCTGTTTTATTTTATAATTTTTTGGTCCATCCTGTTGTCAAAATAATCTTGGAAAAAAAAAAAATGGGGGGGGGCATTATTCGCGAATTTCGAATTTTTTACTATTATTTTTGGGGGGCGTTATTGCAATTTCGCATATAAAAAAATCGCGTATAAAAGGAACAAGGTGTATATATATATATATATATATATATATATATATATATATATATATATATATATATATATATATATATATATATTTTTTTTTTAAGAGAGTGACACCGGGACAGGCAGAAACTGCCCTCATCAACAAAGGCCCGGGCATGAGAAAATACCAAGACGAAGGAAAAGAAAAAGGTTAAGGGCCAGGCAGAGATGAGTTAATGGCACACAAAGGAAAACGACAGACAGAAAAAAACAGTCAAAGTAAAGAGGACCCAGAGATATGGAGGATTAGGCTCTGAGATGACGATAGATCTGCTTTTTGAAGGATGAAAGGTCATAAGAATTAGGAAAGACAGAAGGAGGAAGAGAGTTCCAGAGTCTGGAGGTAGATGGGAAGAAGCAGTCGCTGCACCGACCAATCCGCGAGCTACAAATCTCCATACAGTACCTGTGAGATGAGGCCGCTTGGCGAGTGTTACGCGGCCTCGGCAGTGGAGGAGGGATGCAACTCGCCAACTCATCAGAGCAGCGATGGAAGTAGTAGCAATAGAAAAGCGAAAGGGAAGATATATATATATATATTTTTTCCATGAAAGGCATCGGAGAAAACTGTAAATATAAGCAGGCCTTGAAGAAAGACTGTGCATCGAATATCCCAGTTGAAGATGAGCATTCCTCTCGTTCAGAATTGATTTTTTGACACAGTTTTCTTGAAGACTTGGAGTTTGAGCTTTCGAAGGCTTCAAGCCTCCATCTTCCAGAAAGAGAAGAAGCAATGGTAAATGAAACCCTCTTGGAAAACACGATGGTTGGGAAGCTCCGCTTCCACGGGGGCAAAGTATCTTTTTCCAAGAGTAAGTCTTTAACAACCAGACCTTAAAATTAATTACTCCTCGGTGCCTATCCGAGGAACCCGTAGATATGAATGGAAGGAAGGAAATCTCCTGATATTTATATATATATATATATATATATATATATATATATATATATATATATATATATATATATATATATATATATATATATATATATATATATATATATATATATATATATATATATATATATATATATATATATATATATATATATATATATATATATATATATTATAAAATGTATGTATTATTGTACTTCTCCCTGAGGGAGGGGGGCTAGAACACTTCCTCCGTGTTCCCCCGCGTGTTGTTAGAGTCAACTAATTGGGGCAGAACGAGGGGACTGGGAATTCCCTCCTCTGTATTTTTGCTTCCCAATGAATCAGAATATTTTGCCTTAACTCTGCCACTCCCATAATAAGAGGAAAAATGGCTCGTGTATTACTGTAGTGTACTGTATTATTATTATTACTGCATTAAAAGTCATTGATACTATATTCTTTGTGTTTTTTGTAGTAGTTAAGTGTCTTTAACCTGAGTACTGTACATTACTGCCTTAACACATGTTACGAATAATTCTACTTGCGAACAGACTTCTGGAGCCTAAATCGTTTGTAAGTTGGGGAATGTCTGTATATATATACTTTTTGGTGGTGTACACAAGTAGATTGGATCTGGGAGATTAAGGCTAGGTACCCTTTCTAACATCCTGTGGTGGGCTTGATCGTGGGTCTGTCAACACCCTAGTTGAGTATTCTAACCACTATGCTACTGCAGTCTCATTCTCTGTTATTATAATGATATGCCTATGAAGTTCCTTATTTGTTTTTTTTTTCTACTAATGCAGTCCCCTTTCCCTATTATTGTTTTGTCATAATTAAATTTTATGCCTTTGAGATTCCTTAATTTTTTTTATTGCTATGAATATATACTAAGTAGCATATGAATCAAAAATTTTATTTTAGTTCACATACATATCAGAAATATATAGGCCTTTTCCTTCTATTATTTCCTCTCTCTCTTTAGCATTGAGTAAGTTTTGTAGTACAGTACTGTACTTATTATATTCAAGTAACTTAATTATTTCGTAAGAGAATTGGCACTGAACATTGTTAATAACGATTTTATAAATGGTTTTCTCCTGCAAACTCGTCACAAACTAATTAATAAAAACTTATTGTACCATATAGTATTATGTAATATGGCCTTCTTTATTTCCATAGTTTTTCATCTCAAATATGGGCAATTGAAAATGCTAATGTTTCGTTTTCTTTCATATTTTATTTAATATATATTACTTTAAATAACTTGTGACTATTTTTGATAATATAATATGTTGCAACTCAAAATTTACTGCTTTCATCATCGTCATTTTTTTTTTCAAACATGACACCATATCCCTCTTATCGTCATGATAACCAAAGCTTTAACTTATAAACTGAGGCATAATTACTTTAGTATATCCTGCCTGACTTGACCCCTCCCATCAGCTATTTTGCATCAAGAAAAAAAAATTACGAAAAGAGAGATTGCAAGATGCCATTCCATTTTCCCGTAATTGACAAAGAGTATTGGATTTATTGCATTAAAAAATACACTTTTTGAAATGCATTGGCTTTCATTATTATTATTTTTCTTTTGTAGGAAGAGATTACTGAAGAGATTGTCGAGGAAGTGGAGACAGAAGTCGGGGAAACTCAGGTGTTTGAAGAAGAAGAGGAAGTTGAAGAAGATGAGGAAGAAGTCAGGTCATGGCGAAGGTAGACATGATGTAAAAGCAGTCATATGCTTGGGCAGAAAAAAATAAATAAAAAATATAAAAAAATATTTAAAAAAATAAGTTAATAAAAAATATAGAAATTCTTCGCTCATGTTAAAAAAAGTTTTTTGAATGGATATGTCCTTTTACTTGCCTATGTCTTGTGATTTGAGTCTCATTCATATTTCATTCTCTTCATTTTTCTATGGGCTAAAGTTACTGCGATACAATACACTAACCTTTTCTAAAAACTATAATTAGTATGCTGCAAACTTGCTGACTGAAACTTACAAAGCAAAACTCTTGAATGTTAAAATATCTGTAAACAGTTTCATTTACTTACAAATCAATAGTAGAAAAGCCATTCTAGTTACATGTCTTTGAACACATTTGCACTTCATTGTATAATAAAAATTATTTGCTTAGCAGAATCCACAAAAATAATTAAACGTATTTCATTCCATTTTGTATATACTTCTATTACCCATCATACTCTGCATATAAAGATTTTCTTTTGCAACATATAAATATTGCTGTTCATATATAATAAATCAGGTATCGTAGTGGTAAATAGCTTTTTCTGATCTTTTTGTTGAGCAAAATTTATTTCTACATCTAAATTTTTAGGTCCTAAAAAGTAAATCTTGCCATGTAGGCATAGTTCATAACTCAATGGCTTGCTGCATTGATTTGACATTTTTTCAAACTCGACTAAATTTTTAGACAACATAAACTGTGAAAGATGTACAGGACTTGTAAAATCTTTCATAGTTGTTTTCTGATCTATATATGCTTCATCAGCAGCATTAAGTATACTTCTTATTTTATAATTGTTTTTATTAGAAATGTCTTCTAATATTTATGCCTCATCAGAGGATAGAGATATAATTGCCCTATGTAAGTTTTTTTTATTTATTTTTGTAATAAGATCTTCAAATCTCTCAACATGCAGCATCTGTTCACTGTTAACTTTCTCTAGAAAATACCACACCAATTACAGCTAAAATTGTTTTTCTATACATAAACTTTAATTACAGAGTACCTACTAACAGGCACTGTCATAGATGTAATTTTCTTCTTTCTGTTGCTTTACTAACACACTGCTCAGCAAAAACGTATCAGAATCTAGACAATAAACACAAAATTGACAAAGAATAAAAATTAATTTCAGAGACCTGTCTACAGAATTATTATTGAAAAAGAACTATGTGTAGTGAATTTTAAAGCCCTCAACTATGCGTACATAAAAAAAAAATATGTTTTCTGAATTGAAAAATAAAATAGGAATGATGAATAAGTGATTAGTGTACAGAATATGCCAAGCAGATATATCGGTATATATTTTTAATATGATTTGGTTATACCTGAGGTTTCTGCATAACAGATATTTGTGTTGTTTCAGTTTTTCTTTTCTATTAAGAACACAATTTTGAACTCAAGACATAGTATGTAACATTTTGAATATTAATTTCTGACATACTTGTCATTATCATTAAGAAAAAGAATGTTTTACTATGGTTTCACAGACTCTGAATGATAGTTAAAAGCTGTTATATGTAAAAAATCAGTGTACTCTCTTAAAGAAAAATTTGATCAGGATTTGCTGTGCTAAAATCGGTATGCTTACATTAAGACAAATATGGTCTTACAGAAAGATATTCGTCATAAGTGGGTGTAAGTTTTGGGTATGTTTGAACAGTTGAGTAAATTAACAGTTGAAGAATCTAATGAAAATCAGCATTGGAGGATGGTTAGATATACAGTATTTATTCATATGAGCTTTTAAACTTTTGTGACTCTTTGTTGTCACATACAATATTACACCACATATATTGGCTGCAGTGATCAGAATAGTTGCTATCGTCACAATATACTTAAATATGGAATTATTAAAGGATATAGCATATACCTTACATTCAATAAACGGCCAATTATATGATAAGCAACGATATTTTATGAATAAATTCATAGAATTATGCAGGAGGTAGCCTAAATAATTAGAAAATTTGCTTTGATTGTGGTCTTGTTATTTCTCTGCTTATACAAAATTACATATAATATCAAGTAAAGTAAAATAAAGAAAAGTAAGAATAATAAGCAGATTTTATGAATATATTATTCAGATGAAGTTTTTACATTTTCCAGCTTTACTACCATCATTCAGTGGATTTAAATATACAGTATACTGTATATGTCAAAGCATATAAAGCAACTCGGGCTTAAATTTACATTATTATTTGTAAGGTACTTGCTGAGTTTTTAAGTTAAGGTACTATGTCGTGTTTAATCAAATATGAGATGCATCTTTTTTTTTTCCCAAAATAATTTTGAATACTTAGAAGCTCTACTCTCCATTAATTATATTCTTATAAGTAGCAGTTTCACCAGAATATGACATCTTGTGGATAAAAAAGTAGAGACTGCATATAACATTGAGAACTTTACATCCTGAGTTATTCCTTTTGAGAAAAATAAGTCTCTTGGTAGTTTGCTTATAACCATCCTATATCTAAGACATTGATGCATCTCATATTGGCTTACACACTATTATTCATTATTTAGTATCACAAATATGTCCAAATAGTTAAGTAATAAGTTATGTACTGTTCTCCATTGTAAATACTATATGGTTTGCATTGTTGACATTCATAATAGAAAAAAGGTATGGGCCATATATAAAATATATATATATATATATATACCTAAAGAAAATTCAAATACAATTAGAAAAAAATAGCATGCAAAATATATTTTTAGACATGCAAATAAGGCCCTAAATCAAAAGATGTGGTTCAGTGAAAAAATTAAACCTCGGTTATTTGTGTATATATGAGAAAAAAAAATAAATGAACCACCACACAAAAATACTTCAGAGAGAGATGATGGTACTGAATATGATCACAAAATCACAATGATACTAATCATAAGAAAATCAAAATCACCACATCAAATATCATATTGCATCACATCACTTTTCTGTAGCCGATTATCATTAACCATTGTTTTAGATATTTCACTGTGAAAAGTTCATTTTTCATTCATCGTCTTTTCTATGTACATGGAAGGAGGCTTTTGCAAGTTTGCGTGTGAAATGTTTACATCATATATGCAGGTAATAAGTTCAAGTACTACTGCAGAGCGTAGACTGGTGGCTGTAACAATGTAAAGTGAACAACAGGCAGGGAGACTTCGACCTTTACCATTTAAGCCTTACTTGTCCTGATATATTTACAGCAAGCAAAAGAAAGGGATTACCAGTCCACCCTATCTATATTAAGTATGTTATTTGACTTGCATGGAAAACAGAGCATCCTGGCCGAACAAGGCCGCTACTGATCTCGGGCTTTCCACAGAACTCCAAGGGAGAGTATTTTGTGTTGGTTGTAATTTCCTTATTGTGCTTACGGGAAAGAGCCCCAAGCTTGTAACTTCCTGTCTCCTGATCGGTTTCATTTTGTACTTGGTGATACTTATCATACTTTCCTTAAAACTATGGATTGAGTTAGCATTAACTAATTACTCGCTTAGCCAATTCCAATTATTAACTATTCCTACACTAAAAAAGTACTTTCTTACATCCTGCAAAGAAGCTTTCTTACGAAGCTTCAAACTATGACCTCTAGTTCTAGTGCCAGCCATATCAAAATATTGATCCCTATCCACGCTAATTAAATAAATTTTATGAAGGAATTTAAAAACCGTCTCCATATCCCCCTCAATCTTCTAGCTTCAAGTGATAGTAAGTCTAATTCCCTCAGGCTCTCATCATAACTGAGATTGCATATTTCTGGCACCAGTTTCGTGGCATGTCCTTGAACTTTTTCCAGCTTAACTACGTGCTTTTTCAAGTGCGGATTCCAAAAAGGGGTTTGTATATTCAAGCTTTGGCCTCACGTAGGTTACATAAATATTTCTAAACATTTCCCTGTCCATGTTCCTGAAGGCTACCCTTACATTTGCTGAGAAAGTATATGCTGCCCTTACTATGCCACTTATATGCATTTCTGGAGCAAATCAGCCAGTATGTTTACTCTTAGATCTCTCATTCTCTGTCTCTTAAAGTTCTACTCCTGCCATTGAGTAGTCAAGCTTGGGCCTTGCACTTGTACCCATTCTCATTGCCTTACATTTTGAAGTCTTGAATTAAATTAGCCACTTTTCTGACCACTCATGCAGACTATTTAGATCTTCCTGAAGTTCTCTACCATGTTCTCGTTTCTTACTTTCATCACAATCTTTGCATCATATGCAAACATATTCATAAATGAATTTACAGACTCTGGTAGCTCATTTACATATACTGTACAAGGAACTAAAGTGGTTGTAAAACTGAACCCTGTGGAACTCCACTGCTAACTCTTCTCCATTCAGACACTGAATGTCTTACTCTAACCCTCTTCTCTTCCTTCTAAGTATGTTTTTATCCATTTCAAGACATTTCCACGTATTCTTGCCATTGCTTGCAGCTTCTTAATAAGTTTCCCGTGTGGGACAGTGTCAAATGCTTTTTTGAAGTCTAGTAATATTCAATCTGCCCAGCCCACTCTTGCCTGTAAGATTCGACTTTCCTCATCATGAAATTCTAATAAGTTTGTTACTGTTGATCTACCTTCTCTAAAGCCATGTTGTCTCACTGACAAAAGTTGAAGGATTCCAAGTGTAAAGAGATATGTTTCCTTAGTAGTTTCTCCATAACTTTGCAAACTATGCTGGTCAGGGAAACAGGTCTTTAGTTTTGAGCTGTATCCCTCCTTCCCTTTTTGAAGATAGCTATCATGATCACTTGTTTCCAGCATCTTGGAATCTCCCCTGACTCCAGCTATTTTTTAGATTTGATACTTAGTGCCGCTGATATTGACTTTGTGCATGTTTTAAGTACTGGAGGGGATATATCTTCATTACTTGTAGTTTTATGGACATCTAACTCCATCAGCGCTTTGCATACCTCTGTGGCTGAAAGGATGATGTTCTCTAATACTGGCTCATGAGCTATTTCTGCAATCTGAGGGGGTGAGATATTTTCTACTGTAAATACTGACTGAAACTCCTTGTTCAATTCTTTGCAGATCTCTTCATCATCACAGTGATGCTTCCATCCTCTCTCTTAAGCTTTAAAACCTGTTCTTTTAGCTTCAGTTTTCCTCTGATAAATCTGTGGAAAAGCTTGGGATTTTCTTTAGCCTTCCTGGTGATGTCCTTTTCATAGTCTCTCACTGCCTCTCTTCTTTTACTTAGGTAATCATTTCTTGCTCTTATAGGTCTGCCAGGCATTTATGATTTTTCTCCTATACTTTTCCAGCATTTATCTCTCCACTCCTTAGCTCTTTTACACTCATTATTGAACCATTTCTCTCTGACGTGAATTACACCTACTTTGGTGACAGGTATATAGCAATCTACTCTCTTCCCATATTTTTCACAAAAGGTGTCGTACCTTTCTTGTACAGATATGTTGTTAAGTAAGGTCCTCCATCAATAACTGCAAAAAGCTCATTTATATTGATGTATTCTCCTTTTGGATAGTTCCTTCTCGTGTCCTCATTGCCTCTACTCTCAGGCAGAACATCTTCATTTATGTACTCCATCAACAACACACACTGGTCACTCTTTCCAATTGGTGGTTCATGCTCAAGTTTTTCAATACCCAACTCGTTATCTGTGAATACTAGATCAAGTAGCGATGGCTCATCCCGACCCCTGCCGTCGTTGGTTCCAGTACATGTTGGTGTAGGAAATTCCCTTTGGACACAATCTAGGAATCTTGCCCCGAATGAGTCCTCACCACTGTGTGGGTCAAGATTTATCCAATCTATCTCGCTATGTGTATGTATATATGGTTGTGTGCAGAGCACTTTTCTATAATGTGTGGCGTTGATTGCTATCAGTGCCTGCGATTAGGGGGAGACTCTTGAGAAATGACTGCTCGAGAGTAATTACTAAGTGTAGAAAAAATGTCATTGTGGGTAAGTGTGTGTGTTTATGTACACTACTTCTTATGGACTTGGTAGGAGATAATACCATCCATGTATGCTCAGCATATGGCAAGAGGTAACTAACAGAGATTATAGGCTGACAATATCCTCGATCCTGAATTTTTCTGCTGGCCACAAAACAACCTGTTGTCCACAATCTAGGAATCTTGCCCCTAATGAGTCCTCACCACTGTGTGGGTCAAGATTTATCCAATCTATCTCTCTATGAGTATGTATATATGGTTGTGTGCAGAGCATTCTTCTATATAATGTGTGGCTTGGATTTCTATCAATGCCTGCGATTAGGGGGAGTCTCTTGAGAAATGACTGCTCGAGAGTAATTACTAAGTGTAGAAAAAATGTTATTGTGGGTAAGTGTGTGTGTTTGTTATGTACACTACTCCTTCTTATGGACTTGGTAGGAGACAATACCATCCACGTATTCTCAGCATATGGCAAGAGGTAACTAACAGAGATTAGAGGCTGACAATATCTTCGATCCTGAATTTTTCTGCTGGCCACAAAACAGCCTGTTGTAGTGGTGAGGAGCAAAGGATGAAGTTTCACTACAATGACGTTTTTGTATATTTGTGGCTGATCTTCAAAACAATAATCTGGGAAGCCACGAACATAAAAAACAAAAACAAAAAACTTTAGTGTAATTTCATCTTGTTGCGCCTCTTTACTACTGGCCATCTTGCGGCTAGCAGAAAAATCCAAGCTGGAAGATATTATAAGCTCCCAATCTCTGTTATTTGCCGAGTTACAAGAATAATCTGTAAGCAGCGCACTTCTGAATGTCATTTTGACCATGCTCCAGTATATATGACAAATTAAGGGGCATTTGGACATAGACTAACCTTGGCCTGCCTGTGGCCTACAAAAGATGGTGTATTTAAGATGTGAAGTGGCAAGATGTACTGAGGTGAAGACTGCTGATGACATGCCAGCATGTATTGCACTGATGCAATTACAGAGAAATTTTCATGAGTCTGGGGAAACACAGCAAAAATCACCCAAAATCAACTGCCCAGTTCTACAGCAAGGTATCGATGAAGATGACTGGGCCGCATTCACCTGCAGGTGGGAAACTTTTTAATGTGGTACTGACCTCAGCATGGGCCAAATCACTGCTCACCTATTGGCCTGCGGTGAGTTGGAGTTGGAAGCCGCATTGTACCGAGAAGACCCAATGATAGCCTGCAGAACTGAGGGGGAGGTCGTAGATGCCATGAAATGCCAAACGGTGCTGAGCGTGGCACTGAGTGTGAGACATGCGACACTACTTCAAACAAAACAAGATCCGGGGAACATGTCAGGCAGTATGTGGCAAGACTATGTGGATTGGCCAATGTCTGTCAATGGACAAAAATGGGCAACTGTAATGAAACCACCTGTTCTGGCACCATCGCAATCAATTACATTGAGGACACAGTCAAGCTGGTTCTCCTGAATGGACTAGTAGATGAAGAAATCATGAAGGAGGTACTTGGGACAACAGAAATTTACACTTAAAACAATGAATGAAACAGTTACCCTGGTCGACATTAAGGAAACTGCCGTTGGGGCCATGATAATTGAGACTCCAAGGGTGGCAGCCAGCAGTTACAGGAAGATGGGCCAAAGCCAAACCAACCAAGCATTCCCAGACTCTGCACATGACCACGGTGAGCCGAACAAGCTGAAACCCAATATGCGATGTCACTTTGGTAAGATGAGGGGCAAGCTCAAGGAATTCAAGATGTGTCTTCAGTGCTGGAAGAAGAACAACCCATGCACCCAAAAACCAGTTCAACCAGAAACTAGCGGCCCAATGAAAGCATTGTTTCACTACGTAGCCACCACCGAGTCTGGCTCCTGCTCGTGTGAGGCCCTACCACATCCAACTTTGAATTTGAAGGTAGCTATGGATAGCGAGGCTTATACTTAGATGAGGATATTAAGTCCACCGAAGCGATCTGCCAACATATCTACCATCGCTTACTCCGGCACACAATCCTGTCCGATGAGACTAAATATCCTCAAGAAATTGGGTTTACATCGGCAGCACCTCATTCGCGTCTCCAAACGCATCCTAGCAGTGAATAATGAGGAAATTAATATTTTGGGGTCCATTCTCCTAAAGCTATCCGGCAGCAACGCAAAGGGCAAGCAACTCAAAACTTCAACCGTTGTCTACGTCACAGACTCCATCACTCCGTTCTACCTGAGCCGAGCATCCTTGGCACATCTGAGGGTTATTGAGCCAGATTTTCCTAGGATTGGTGCAACTGGAGAAGCCGAAGTGTGCTATTATACCATGAACTTATGTGACTGCCCCTCACCAACAGGATACGGATTCCCTGTGCGCACTGCACCACCACCCCGCCCAGCTAACCTACCGTTGGTACTTTCAGTTGAATCTATCAAGGGCATGAAGAATTGGCTCATGGATAGGTATACGTCATCAACATTCAACAATTGCCCACACCAACCCCTCCCTGCAATGACTGGCCCTGCAGTGGAGATTAGGATCAACTCAGGTGTTCAGGTGGTGGTAACCATGAGACCTCCGAATATACCAGTCCATTGGTAAAATGAAGGGCGAGAACAACTTGACAGAAATGTGGCCCTGGGTGTAATAGAGCGGGAGCCTCCTAACACGAATGTAATCTTGCTCCACAGCATGGTCTTTACACCAAAGTCGGATGGTACACCTCGTCGGACAGTTGATCTTCAGCCGCTAAATTGCCACAGTGTACGGGAAACTCATCATACCGTCCCACCTATCAAGCAAGCCAATGTCATCCCACGCATCACATTCAAGACGGTCACGGATGTATGGAATGGTTTTCACGCTATCAAAATCCGATTGGGAGATTAGCACAAAACCACATTCTTGACTGAGGAAGGCAGGTTCAGGTATAGGTGTGCACCAATGGGATTCCTTGTATCACAGGAAATCTACACACAGCGATACGACGCAATCATCGCAGACGTGCCAAGGAAGACAAAATGCGTGGACGATACTATCCTATGGGACACCAACGTAGCTGAACACTGGTGGCGGGTCATTGATTATCTAGATCTGGTTGGAAGAGACGAGGTGGTCCTCAACCCGACCAAGTTCCAGTTTGCATCGATGGCAGTCGACTTTGAAGGTTTTCAGATCACCAAGACTGAAGTAAATCTTCTGCCTAAATATCTGAATGCCATCACAAATTTCCCCAGACCTTCCAACATCACAGACGTATGGGCATGGTTCGGCCTTGTAAACCAAGTGTCACACTAGGGCAGAACCATGGACATGATGTCATCATTCAAGCCTCTCCTCAGCCCAAAGGTCAGTTTCAATTGGAACCCATATCTAGAAGAGGCATTCATCAATAAGATCAAGGAAGGAGTTGAAATATTTGATCCCAGCAAGTGGACATGCCTTAATCTCGATTGGTCCTGAACCAGGATAGGATATTGGCTGCGCCCAAAGCATTGTGAATGTGACTCTCTAATTCCTAGATACTGTGAAAATGAATGGAAGGTAAGTCTAGCTGAATCTCGTTCCCTAAGAGATGCTGAGAAGCGTTATGAACTGATTGAAGGAGAAGCTTTAGCAGTCGCATGGGCACTAGAAGATAGTTGCTTCTTCACTAGAAGATAGTTGCCGCGATCTCATTATATCAGTTGACCACAAGCGACTGGTGAAAATTTTTGGTAATCAGGCCCTTGATAACATCACAAATCCAAGTCTTTTCAGACTTAAGCAGTACACACTCATGTGGCAGTATCAGATTGTACATGTTCCTGGCAAGACCATACTAGCAGCAGACGCAACATCACCGTATCCATCAAACACAGACTATTTCAACAAAGGAAGTGAATTGAGTGTTCTGTCCACCATCTGCATTCCAGTAGATACTAAAGATGTTGAGGAAACACGCTCCAAGTGCCACTCCTGCTGGGGAATGTCACCATTGCAACCATGTGTGCCAAGCAGCCGACTTCTTTGTGGCACATGGCATCATATACTTGGTCATAGTGGGCAGGTTCAGTGGGTGGCCACATGTGGTTGCATCTAAGTCAGGCACTAAGGGCCTCATCACTGCTCTCATTAACTACTTCGCAACATTCGGCAGACCCGAAATCACTGCAAAGGAAACAGAATCACTGTTGCAATGTTGTGGTGTTAAGCATTGCCTCTCATCAGCATACCACCCTCAAGCAAACGGGTGAACAGATGTAGCAGTCAAATCCATGAAGCACTTATTAACATCTCATACTGATGCAAATGATGGCCTTGAAACGGAGGCAGTGGCAGCTGGATTGCTGCAATGCCGCAACACGCCAGACCCCCAAACCAGTATGTCACCAGCACAGATTGTCTTTGGTAAGAATCTTCGGGATCTACTGCCGGTTGCCCCAGGTATGCAGGTGTTTAGCAGTCCAGCAGTTCACCCAATATGGCACCAGACTTGGGAACAACAAGGAGAGGCACTCTGGCTGAGATTCGCCAAAAAAGTCAATAATATCCAGCGCAACACCTGGCTGCTGTCTCCCTTAACTCTGGGTGATAGAGTGTTGCTACAAAACTAGACAGGTAACCACAGCAAGAGATGGGATAGAACTGGGGTGGTCATGGAAACAAAGCCATGTGATCAATACTTGATCAAGGTGGATGGTTCAGGACAACTGGCTTTATGGAACCGGCAGTTCCTGCGCCACATTCAAAAGCTAGCTAAAACCAGTCATTCCATACCATGGCCGTCCACTCATCCACAGTAAAAGAGGCTGTAAAGGTGGTGGCACTGGAAAACATACAGTGGACTATAAAGAGACAGTAATCGAAAAAATGAAAGACGTGATGGAAAGGGCAAACCCACTCATCAGACAGGCACTTGATAAGGAGAAGACAGTGGTAATCTCAGGCATAAGCGAATCCCAGGAGCCAACATGGCAGGGGAGACTTGAAGAAAATAAATCTAGGGTTGTAGACCTGATAAGAAAGCTTGGAGTAGTTTGTGGTCCTGAGGATATTGTAAACATACACCAACTAGGTAAATATTCGAGGGAAGGAAAGCCGAGACCAACAAAAGTAACCTTTGAGAGAGGGGAAACATGTAGGGAAATATTGTTGAGAAAAAAAGTCTAAAAGACCTTCAAGAATTCAAAGAAGTGTTCATTAGACGATACAGAACACAGGAAGAGATGGGATAGATCAAAAACTTGTTGCAAGAGGCAAGAAGGTTAAATGATGAAAGAAATGAAGAACAGAAGAAAAATTTTCGTTACAGAGTTCTTCCAGACAAAGGGGAGATAAAGAAGATAATGACAGAAGATCAGGGGATGGGGCCTCATTAAGATTGTTATACACAAATGCTGATGGATTAGCTGGTAAGGCAGTAGAATTAAAAGATAGGATTCACAACAGTAAGGCAGATATAGTAGCAATTACAGAGACTAAGTTGAGTGAGGACATAAACAGTGTCACAGTTTTTCCTAAGGGCTTCAGAATACTAAGGGTTGAAAGATCTGAGAGGACTGGTGGAGGGATAGCACTGCTCATAAGTGAAAGGATTCAAGTTGAAGAAATAAACTTGGCTATAGAAAGTGAGTTCAAGGAATTTCTTGTTGCTCGCATAAATACTGGGTCAGAGAGCATTATAATAACTGTTGTATACAACCCACCAAGGAACCAAAATAGGCTTGAAGTTTATGAGGAAAGTCATATAGGTACTATTGAAGTCATAAACTCAGTTGTTAACATGTCACGGGAAAAAAAATGTAGGATTTTGATTATGGGAGACTTTAATCATAAAGAGATAGATTGGATAAATCTTGACCCACACAGTGGTGAGGACTCATTCGGGGCAAGATTCCTAGATTGCGTACAAGGGAATTTCCTACACCAACAAGGGCCAGGGGTGGGGATGAGCCATCACTACTTTATCTAGTGTTCACAGATAATGTGTTGGATATTGAAAAAATTGAGTATGAACCACCAATTGGAAAGAGTGACCACTGTGTGTTGTTGATGGAGTATATCATTGAAGATATTCTTCCTGAGAGTAGAGGCACTGAGGACATGAGGAGGAACTATCGGAAAGGAGATTACATCAAAATGAATTAGCTTTTTGCAGTTATTGACTGGAGAACCTTATTTTACAACAAATCTGTACAAGAAATGTATGACATCTTTTGTGAGAAATATGGGAAGATAGTAGATTGCTGCATACCTGTCACCAAAGTAGGTGTAATTCATGCCAGAGAGAAATGGTTCGATAATGGGTGTAAAAGAGCTAAGGAGTGGAGAGACAAATGCTGGAAAAGGTATAGGAGGAGAAAAAACATAAATGCCTGGCAAACCTACAAAAGAGCAAGAAATGACTACCTAAGTAAAAGGAGAGAGACTATGAGAGGGACATCACCAAGAAGGCTAAAGAAAATCCCAAGCTTTTCCACAGCTTTATCAGAGGAAAACTGAAGGTAAAAGAACAGGTTTTAAGGCTAAAGAGAGCGGATGGAAGCATCACTGAGACGGATGAAGAGATCTGCAAAGAACTGAACAAAGAGTTTCAGTCAGTATTTACAGTAGAAAATACCCCACCCCCTCAGATTGCAGTGATAGAAGCTCAAGGGCCGGTATTAGAGAACATCAACCTTACAGCCACAGAGGTATGCAAAGCGCTGATGGATTTAGATGTTCATAAAGCTACAGGTCCTGATGACATATCCCCTCATGTGCTTAAAAAATGCGCAAACACAATATCAGTGGCACTAAGTATCATATTTAAGGAGTCACTGGAGTCGGGGGAGATTCCAAGATGCTGGAAAC
>JAXCGZ010007093.1:5000-10000 GCA_037179515.1 Halocaridina rubra | reverse complement strand
CTGTCTGTTCCATTTTCACTCCCCCACCACCAATCCCTCCTACTCAACGCCGCCTTTGGCACTTCGAGCGAACCCAACATGAAAATTTGCGTAACTTTCTCTTTGACTTCTCATGGGATGACTACTGCTTTCGGTCCCGCAACCCTGATCGAGTAGCTGTAAAAGTTGCCGAGATCATGACCGCAGGAATGGAGGCATACATCCCCTCTTCTACAAAAACTTTCTCTCCCCCTAAACCTTGGTTTGACCGTGCCTGCTCCATAGCTATCCAGGCTAGGAATCAGGCTCACCGATCTTACCAAACCTCTCCTTCCAATTTAACTCGCTCTGCTTTTATTATAGCTAGGAATCACTGTACAGCTCAGATTAGAAGGTCTAAGGCTTCCTTTATAAGAAGGAAAGTTGATGACCTTAACTCCTCTCCCACTGACAAATGCTTCTGGTCCTTAGCCAAAAACCTCTCCAAAAACTTCTGTAACTCAAGCTTTCCCCCTCTCATTCGTTCTGATGGTTCTATTGCTTGCTCTCCCACTGACAAAGCCACTTTCTTTGGCTCTCATTTTTCTGCCAACTCTTCTATCAACGATTCCAGCGCACCTGTTCCTCAGTCTTTTCCCCTCTCTAACCCTATGCCCTCCCTTATCCTTTCTTCACGCAAAGTTCATAAGGTTCTTCGCTCGCTAAAGACAAACAAGGCATCTGGTCCCGATGGTATCCCTGCAAGGTTCCTTAAGGAGTTTGCAGATTAACTGGCTCCCGTGCTTTGCCGTCTTTTTCCCCTAATTCTGTCAACCAGAATCTATCCTTCATCTTGGAAGCATGCTCTAGTTCAACCTGTTCCTAAAAAGGGTGACCGCTCTATTCCTTCTAACTACTGACCTATTGCTCTAACCTCCTCTATTGCTAAAGTTTTCGAAACTTTGCTCAATCCTCACTTCTTGAAACGCCTTGAATCTAACTCACTTATCTCCGATCACCAGTACGGCTTCCGCAAGGCAGGATCCACTTGTGATCTCCTGTCCTATCTTACTCATGTATGGTCATCTTCTCTGAGGAACTATGGGGAATCCTTTGTCGTCGCCCTTGATATCTCTAAGGCTTTTGACAGAGTCTGGCACAAGGCTCTGTTGGCCAAACTCCCTGCCTATGGCTTTACCCCTTCTTTCTGTTCTCTGATTTACAGTTTTCTTACTGACTGTTCTATATCTGTAGTTGTTGATGGCGTGACATCTAGCCCTTTCTCTATTTCCAGTGGTGTTCTACAGGGCTCTGTTCTTTCACCTACTCTCTTTCTTCTCTTCATCAACGATCTTCTAAAATCACCATCTTCCTCACTTCTTCATGCCTTTGCCGATGATTCTACCCTTCACTTTTCCTCTGCCTTTTCTTCAAAACCTTCATCTGTTACTCATAATCAATCTCGCATCACTCTTTCTTCTACTCTTCATTCCGATTTGCAGAGAGTATCTGAATGGGGCACTCAAAATTTACTTAAATTAAATGCCTCCAAGACACAGTTTCTGGCTATCTCTTTATCTTCTTCTCCTCCTGATAACCATATTGTCTTCGAAACTAATGAAATTTACCCTCTTAACTCTATCAATATATAAGGAATCCATTTAGCCTCTAACTTGTCTTGGAGGAATCATATAATCCAAATTTCTAAATATTTATCCAAAATATTGGGGGTTTTGTTTCGTTTTCGACATTACTTTTCCTCATTGCAGTTACTTAAAATTTACAAAGGTCTTATCCGCCCCTGCTTAGAATACTGCTCACACATCTGGGGTGCTTCTTCCTTTACTTATCTTCTTGATAGGGTTGAATCTAAGGCAGTCAGACTCATTAATGATCCTTCTCTTACTTCTAATATGGATTCTCTCTCTCTTCGCCGTAAAGTATCTTCCCTTTCGCTTTTCTATCGTTACTACTTCCATCGCTGCTCTGATGAGTTGGCGAGTTGCATCCCTCCTCCACTGCCGAGGCCGCGTAACACTCGCCAAGCAGCCTCAACTCACAGGTACTGTGTTGAGATTTGTAACTCGCGGATTGGTCGGTGCAGCGACTGCTTCTTCCCATCTACCTCCAGACTCTGGAACTCTCTTCCTCCTTCTGTCTTTCCTAATTCGTAAGACTTTTCATCCTTCAAAAAGCAGATCTATCGTCATCTCAGAGCCTAGTCCTCCATATCTCTGGGTCCTCTTTACTTTGACTGTTGTTTTTTGTCTGTCGTTTTCCTTATTGTGGCATTACCACATCTCTGCCTTGCCCTTAACCTTTTTCTTTTCCTTCATCTTAGTATTGTCTCGTGCCCGGGCCTTTGTTGATGAGGGCAGTTTCTGCCTGTCCCGGTGTCACACTCTTAAAAAAAAAAATTCTCAGAACATTCATTTCTTCTCTGGCTGCCAATTCTCTCCTCACACCCATCCTTGCTTTCACCACTTCATTCCTGACCTTACCCAACCGAGATACTCCAATCATCCTCCTCAGGCATTTCATTTCAAACACATTTTGTTTCCGTCTCTAACTTACTTTCATACCCCATAACTCTGATCCATACATCACAGTTGGCACAACCATTTTCTCATACAAATCTTTCTTAACTTTCATTTCCAACCCTCTATTCTTCATCACTCCTTTCAACGCACCCAACACTTTACATCCTTCATTCACTCTGTGACACATATCTGCTTTCACTCCACCATTTGCAGCTATAACCGAGCCTAAATACTTAAGCTGATCAACTTCCTCAAGTGTCTCTCCATTCAATATAGCATTCAATCAAGCACCATCGTCACTTTTTGTATGCCTCATAATCTTACTCTTTTCCATATTCACTCTCAAAATCCTTCTCTCACACCATTCCAAATTCTGACAGTAACTGGCACAGCTTCTCCTATGAATCTGCCACCACCATAGTATCATCTGCAAACAGCAACTGATTCAGCTCCCACTCGTTATTATCTCCATCTACCATTCTCAAACCTTGACCACGCACTCGCTCATTCACCTCTCATACGACTCCATGAATATGCAAATTGAAGAGCCATGGTGACATCACACATTACTGTCTCAGTCACACACTCACTAGAAACCACTCACTCACTTCATTGCCAAAACAATGATGAGAGTTAAAAATCCAGTGATAATGGTTAAAGTGTTATTATACCTTAAAACAATGAATTGCAATTCCCAGTGTTGCATGGGAGCCAATATTTTCTACAATTTCTAAAAACTATTCCTCTTCCTTTCTTCGTCAGTGGTCAGCTACTCAGTCTTCCAAATAGGCTAATATACTTTGTCATCTAATTTGCTTGCAATAAATCGTCTTTTGGAGTTTTCCTTAGGCCAAGTCCAAGTAATTCCATCCTAGGCGTAACTACTGTTTTCTATAAACTGCAAATACTTAGTTTATCTATTGTAGATTTTTTCTCAATTGTTCTGCCAAGCACTCTTATGTTTTACCATGCCTGACAATGAAAACCACTCTACTATTATGCGCATCCTTGGTATCAAACCCCCTCATCAGCATTAGCATACCTATACCATACTTTCTCAACTTGAACCCCATCCAAGTAAAGTGAAGGTAACTCATTTTTTTTTCTGAGTACCCTTGCTAATGTTGCTTTTGATGTTTAAAGTGATTTTCAGTTCAGTAGTAACCTGGTTTCAAGATTTTTAGCTCTTTGTCAATATCTCCCTCTTCTCTTGTTGCACAAAACAGTTATTAACAAACAACATACCCCATGGGGAATGAACATTTATTCCTCTAGACAGGACATCTATGAGTAAATAAAAAGCTTATTTGGGCTTCGGGACGATACTTGATATGAATAAACACTGTGAACTTACCAGCCAAAATAATGCCACACGTCGCTTGCTTTCTAGCCCTCATTTACACGATTTCCATAATTTTGAAGTACTTTTCTAACACCTACCTCTCTTTCATACATCTTCGTATCTCCTGACGCTCCACTCTGTGAAAAGTTTTCAATTTCGATAAATACCATGTTTAGTCTTTTCTTTTTTCATGGTGTTTCTTAATTGTGTGCCTGTATGCAAAGATTACATTCGTTGCCCCCATTCCAGCCGTGAAGCCGATCTGTTCTGGATCTATTACTGCTTCCTCTCTAAGTTTCCTCTCTACCCTCCTCTCCTAGATCTTTATGAAGTGAACTGCTTGGTTTATTCCTCAGTAGTTATCGCACTCCTGGATGTCACTCTTCTCTTTATAAATAGGTATAATTACACTATCCTTCAGTTCCTAAGGTCATATCTCTTATTAGTAATACTCATTCCATAACTCTAAGAACAAGGCTAATCCTTCCTCTTCCAAAAATTGCCTCATCTCTGCTGGTATTTACTCTGGTCATTTCGTTTTCTCATTCTTCAGTTTCCCCATTGGAATCTTCACCTCTTCATGTTTCCCAAATATATATAATCATAAGAAAACTGCAGCAAAAGAAAATATATTTTGCTTAGTCTATACAATTATCTAAAATAATGGTCTATTGTAGAAAATGAAATTATATAGCATAGTAAGTTACTATGGAGTTATGATATCACTGTGTAAATAGAAGCAAATTATTTTTACTATTATTTTTATTACTATTCTTCTTCTTATTATTATTATAATTATTATTATTATTATTATTATTATTATTATTATTATTATTATTATTATTATTATTATTATAATTATTATTATTATTTTTATTATTATTATTATTATTATTATTATTATTATTATTATTATTATTATTATTATTATTATTATTATTATTATTATTATTATTATTATTATTATTATCGTTATTATTATTATTATTATTATTATTATTATTATTATTATTATTATTATTATTATTATTATTATTATTATTATTATTATAATTATTATTATTATTATTATTATAATAATTATTATTATTATTATTATTATTATTATTATTATTATTATTATTATTATTATTATTATTATTATTATTATTATTATTATT
>JAXCGZ010007092.1:7500-16403 GCA_037179515.1 Halocaridina rubra | reverse complement strand
ATATATATATACTTTTTTTTTTTTTTTTTAGGATGGGATAGGATAGGAGGGGGAAAAAAGGGAGAGGGAATTAAGGATATAAGGGAATTGGAGGGAAAAGCACGAAAATTAAATAAAGTAAGAGATAAAAAAAGAGAGGGGCAGACCCTCGTGCTAAGTTTTGATCTGGAATTCAGATTCTTATATACACCCTGAGGGAGGGGGTAAGAATACTTCCTCCGTGTTCCTCTGCATGTCGTAATAGTCGAGTAATTGGGGCGGATCGAGGGGATTGGACATCCCCTTCTCTGTATTTACTTCCCACAAAAAGGTCAAGCATTTTCTTTGACTCAACCACCCCTCTTATAAGGGGGAATATTCCTTTGGTGTGTATATATATATATATATATATATATATATATATATATATATATATATATATATATATATATATATATATATATATGGTGTGTGTGTGTAGTTTTCATGGCTTGAAGAAGAAAAAAGAAACTTTGGAATACATACTTTTGACACCTTTTGGCTGTGATAAAGTGTTTTGGGTTATCTCATCCCCCTCTACCCCCCCCATGTGACTGATAATAAACATGAATTTTGAGATCATTCGCTTGTACCTCAATTACTCCCCCATTCCCCATTCTCATGATGGTTCCCATATGTTAAAAGGAGTGCAAAAGGTGCAAATTGCCCGCTCCCATCTTACTGTATGTCTGAAGTTCAGTGTCAGAATACGACACAAGGGCAAGGCTTGTAATGGTTGAATTAACAAGGCTTTCCTCTGGGAAGAGAGAGTAGCCAAAGATTTTTTTTTTTTTTTTAAATAAATGGAGGTATATCAGCTGATTTACGACGATACCAACTTAGGATGATTATAATATTTAGCAACTGAATTTTTTTTCAGCTTATTTACGACGATACCAACTTAAGATGATAATAATAACGATAATAATATTTAGCTACTGACTTTTCTCCTTTTCGACTCAACCATCTCACAAACCCACAGGCCCGTTCAGTAATGTACAGACATACCGTAGGTACCTCAATAATAACACCAAATATCATTAACACTCACAATAAATCACTGTTCTTCCCATCTCCAGATAGTGAGGTAATCCATCCACGTGACACGACACCATTAAAACGATGAAAATAAGTCATAATACCCAAATAAAAATAAAAATCACAGTACTAAAGGGATCATAACATCTGTCATAAATAAACGTCCGACATTACAGTAACAAAAGCAGTGTTACCAAATGCACAATAAGAAAGTCAATGAATCTCCATTAAAGTTGCGACTGTGTATTATGCTTCAGACTTAAACGGAACCTTCTGAAGTCATCAAAAATGTTCACAAAATAGGAGACTATGTTTGTTTCCGCCAACTATCATATGTAGATATGTAGTGGCATAGTGTATTTTCTTTCTTTATTTGGAGTGTTGTAGTGGTATGATATATGTCCTCTTTATTTATATATTAATTTATTTATTAATTGATATATATATTTTCACTTTATTTATTAATAATTTTTGTTGTTGTTGTAAAGTGATCCCTTAATTTTCCACTTTATAGTTCTGTCTTCAACCACCTGAAGTCTCCCGATGAACAACAGTCATGTGGTCTCATTGTTCTTGGAGCTGTTGGGGCGCTGCTCGTATATCTCGCTGTGGGTGGAGGAATCTTCATCATGTGGGAAGACTGGACTTTCCTCGAAGCATTCTATTTCTGTTTCATCACTATGACAACCATTGGACTGGGAGACCTAGTTCTTTCTTCATTACAGCTCGCACCGAGTTCATGTTAGTTTGCACGCTGTATATACTCATAGGTCTTGCTCTTACAGACGACAATATGCTGAAAGCTGGCAGCATATTGTCGTCTGACCAGTTCTATAATGGTTGATGTAAGAGCAAGACCTATGAGTATATACAGCGTGCAAACTAACATGAACTCAGTGCGAGCTGTAATGAAGAAAGAACTAGGTCTCCCAGTCCAATGGTTGTCATAGTGATGAAACAGAAATAGAATGCTTCGAAGAAAGTCCAGTCTTCCCACATGATGAAGATTCCTCCACCCACAGCGAGATATACGAGCAGCGCCCCAACAGCTCCAAGAACAATGAGACCACGTGACTGTTGTTCATCGGGAGACTTCAGCTGGTTGAAGACAGAACTATAGATATAGAAAAAAACATATGGGAAATATGTATGGTACGGCTAGAGTGTGTTTCATATCTCCTAAAATTGTATTTATCTTTCATTGATTTCCTCAAATAATAACAAAACCCGACTAAACCTAGCCTAAGCTAATATAGGTTGTGTTAGGTTATGAGACCAATGCAAGAAACAAAATTTCAGGAAGTAGGCTTCACACTTAAGGGGACCAAAGTAGCCGAATGGTCACAGTGCTCGACTCTGGAGTTGACAGACTTAAGGGCGGTTTACTCGGTCAAACGGTTCGTCGAACGCGGTTCGACAGACAAGTGTTTGACCGTGTAAACCCCCCTTAAACTGTGGGTAGCTAGGAAGGGTATTCAGCCTCAGTTTCCCAGCCACACTCTGTCTGTGTCCACCCCGACAATGGATACCAGCAGTGTCACATAAAACACCAACAGCACCAAATATTTGTTTGCGTATATGGTAGTACTGAATAACAAGCAGTGATGCCAAGTTTGAGCAAAAATTAGCGGATTGGGCTAATTTTTGAGGCGCTCTGTCCCTCTACTGCTCCAAATCCGCTACTTGCTACTTTAAGGGCTACTTGGAATCATCATAAAGATTTGAAATAGGGGGTGAATGGGCTTCCCTTGATAAGCAAAATGGCATGAAAAATGTCACAAAAGTAATTCTTTGAGTTTTTTTTCAGTAATACGATTAATTGCGTCATTGGAATTAGGTAAGTGTATTTTTTATAGGTTTCGGAAACTCTCTTTCGCTAATGTGTTATTTATATTCAATAATATTTTTGGATTGTATCAATGTCAGTGAGATGCATCGTGAAAGTCTTTTTTTTATTGTTAGTTATAGTTTAGGTGAAAATAATTGCCTACGGAGCATTGAAGAGCTTCGTAGAAACGATATTAGCTTTACAAAACATTTTTTTAAAATCTAGCACTGAAGACCTTTGGAAGACGACATTAGCTTTAGAAATACCTTTTTTTTTTTTAGATATGAGGTAGGTAAAATTTTTATAGGTTTTTGGTTTATATATTCATTTGGATTATGATTTTTTTTCTTAAACAATTCGCTACTTTTAAGTTTAATCTCTGCTACTTTTGGCTTTGGAAAACTGGCAACACTGCTCTCAAGATGATGCAACATTAATTATTTGCGAGGTGTCATTAGCACGGTTTGTTTACAACGAAACCCAGTTGCTGGGATTTTTGTTTTTGCAGTTTTTTTTTTTTATTAGTGTGAGTTTTTTCACTGTTATGATGGTGTGTTTAGCGTGTGTCTGCGAATGGTGTGTGCTTTTCTTTATGAAATGATATGGTAAGATTGTAAAATTTTTATTCAAGCTGTTCCTTTTTTAATGAAAAAAAAATCATTTCTAATAATTTGCATTTTTTTGCACTTATCATGATCACAATTGTCAGAGTTTCGTTCACCTCGGAGGCTGACGAGGACTAGTAAAATTTTAATGTGTCACTCTGAATCCCCAATATGAGGGTGGACACTGGCAATGTGGAGGGGGAATTAAGGCTGGATGTTCTTCCTAACGCCCCACGGTGGTTACAATCGAGGGTCTGTCAATTTCCCAAAGCGATCAGTCTGCTCGCTTGGCCAACCAGTTCCCACCTCACTAAATTTCATTTGTAATTTTATCATTTTATTTCCATTTTAGCCTCTCTAAATGCTCATATGATGTGATATTGTTGTGTTTCTTAACAATGGTTATGAGGTAGAGTTCCAGATGGGTTTATTACAGTGTAAAAGGCTCGATTCGGGCCAAAGGGATAGTGTATGTTTTGTTACTGGTTTTGCAACCAGTAACAAAACACAATTTCTCTTTACAAACTTGGCTTTTTATTGGCAAATGTTTATGGACCGCTTGAACCCACAGCTCATTCTATGGCAAGAACATATGCAGGATACAGAAGAGTATTTAATAAATTTTTTTTAATGAATCGTGTAACCTCATTACAAATCCATAAGGGAAACTTATATCGATACTTGAATTACTGTTGTCATTTAGTGCCAAACAGGATATAATGAGCTTTTTTAGATATTTGAAAATGGGATCTAATATTGGCCAGAGTCTTGGAGGTTATCACCATAATCAACACCATTACACCTCCTGATCAACAAACACTAACACCAACAACACCATTACTTGAACCAACACCACCACCACTATTACAACTACCACCAAATATACCAGTATTAAAACTTCCATCACCACCATCACCACTGCCATAACCACCAATACAGATACCACCATCACCACCGCCATAACCATCACTGCAGATACCACCATCACCACTACCACCACCACAATCATCACCACTATCACCACCAATACCAAAACATTCACAGCCACTACCACCAATTTTGTTACTGATTTGCAAAGGACAAAAGGGGCCTAATATTTGCATTGGGATATGGACAACCCGAGCCTACAGCTTGATTGCAGGGCATATGCAGCTGGTGAATGTCGGTTTTAAGCTACAGAAAAGTATTTAGGCTATTATTCGATAATCCTGTAAGGTCATTGCAAATCAACAACGAATATTGATATTGTTACTTGAATTTACTATGGTCATGAAAAGTGCCAAACAGGATATGATGAGTTTTGTAACTGGCTTGTAAACAGGGTCAAAATTGGATAAGGTGAACTGGTCCCACAGTGAACCTTACTTCTTAAGAAGTGTCTATATGACAGAAGTTCTGTAAAATGTTAGGATGTTTCAAAAATTCCTGATGTTTTTGTGTTTTTTATTTACATGCTTTTGTAGGAATTATATTTCTGCAAAACTTTGTCAATTGGAATCACATGCTAGTGGCACCAAGTATAAAAAATATTGAAACATCATTATCCTAGCTGGCTACTTAATTTAAAAACAGTCAGGGATATAAGGGAGACCAACACAAGACAGAGTAGTGAGCTCTTTATACAGAGAACAAGCACAGAAGCAGGTTTAAAGATGATGCCTATTAAAGGGCCAACACTCTGGAACAATATTCCAAAACATCCTAAAACTCCATCCTCCTTCACCACTTTCAAAGGTAAACTATATATTCTTTTGGACAAATAGTTGCTGCTCACACATTAATTAAACTTAATGATTTAATGCAGTATCCCTCAACACTAATTACTTTATATGTAAACTGATATCGCCTTCTTTGTTCTCTAAGTTAAGAACTAATTATTCTCATTATAAGGAATACAAATATGGAGATGATGCCAATAATAACGATCTTGTATCGAGTGTTATTATTACTACTTTATTATTAAAATTATTGTTAATATTATTATTACAGTATTATTATTTTTTAGGAAAGCTATATTTATTTTAACTTTATGTATTACCCTCTTACTTATCAGTTCAATTACATGTGTACTTATAAGTTACTTTTAATTTTGTATAAAAATAGCCATTGCACAAAAATGGAATTAAATATTTGTTTGTTTATTTGCAAATTGAGGATGTTGATGGCCTGCATCTATATTCCTTGTGTTTTCTGAAGAAGATAAAATATTTTAATACATACAGTGTTGTACAGTACATTTTATGATTATTATCTGTAAAGGTGTTACATAAAAGAAAAAAAATATTGAAAGTACACATAATTCACTTCATGCATAGTAGTGTTATTACAAAATTTCATCCTTGCTATTACATGTAGATGTTTAACATAAATAAAAAGAAATTCTAAAGGCTTTGAAAAATAACATTAAATAAAAATAACTATACAGTACTTACATTGCATAATAATTACTCTCTATTGCTTGTTGAACTTTAAATTAAAAGTAAAAAGGTAATTATATATATATATATATATATATATATATATATATATATATATATATATATATATATATATATATATATATATATATATATATATATATATATATATATATATACACTGTACTGTATGCCAATAAAATTGCGCTCTATTGGAATGAATACTAAAAGGGTAATAATTCATCAGTGTTAGAATAATAATACAAAGCATAGACTGTATTTACTATGAACATAGCCATAAATCTCGAATATCAAAGTGGATGTCTGAGTGAGCCTGGAGGTAGTTTTTGGATATATGATGCGCATTTGAATTAAGTGAAGTTGCACTGCTAAGAAGTTTTATATATATATATATATATATATATATATATATATATATATATATATATATATATATATATATATATATTTTATATATATATATATATATATATATATATATATATATATATATATATATATATATATATATATATATATATATATATATATATAGTCTATACACTGTATATATATATATATATATATATATATATATATATATATATATATATATATATATATATATATATATATATATATATATATATATATATATATATATATATATATATATATGAGAATGGGAGTTGAATTAAATTTGAAAACGAAACCACTAGTGAGGTTGGGGGAAACTGTAATATGCACATTGTGGCATTCAGATAGAATGCGTTCATTCCTAGTATAGCAGACATAAGCTGTAAGGTCTGTTTCCTTTTTAGGCCTTCTGTGGTGTAGTTGGTAGCGCCTTGGCTTAGTAATTATAAATCCCAGGTTCAAGGCCTGGGCGGGGTAAAAATGATTCATTTTTTCGCATATGATAATGTGCTTATTTGTTTATTGTTAGTCCCGAATTAGATTGGGAGTTGAATTAAATGCGAAAACGAAACCACTAGTGAGGTTGGGGGAAATGGTAATATGAACATAGTGGTATTCATATAGAATGCGTTCATTCCTAGTATAGCAGATATAAGCTGTAAGGTCTGTTTCTCTTATAGACCTTCTGTGGTGTAGTTGGTAGCACCTTGGCATAGTAATTATAAGTCCCAGGTTCAAGTCCCAGGTTCAAGTCCCAGTCGGGGTAAAAATGACTCATGTTTTCGCATATGGTAGTGTGCTTATTTGGTTATATATATATATATATATATATATATATATATATATATATATATATATATATATATATATATATATATATATATATATATATATATATATATATATATACTTTTATGGAAACTTATGATTAATTGAGAGAATATCCTTCACTTGTCAGTGTATGTAACAATGTGGCCACAGGTGTAACAAAAGCTGAGGTACGCTGATAAGGTTAGCAAGAAATGTTTATGTATGCATATCCTTATTCATCTATATAACGGTATATAATCAGGATTACTAGAGCTAGCAAGGTAGCCACAATTGTAAAAAAAGTAAGGTTAATTGAGAATACTGTTAGGAGGCTAACAGGATAGCTTCTCTGTAGGAAAAAACTGAAGTTGCCTTTGAAGATTGTTAAGAACACTATGTCTAGTTAATTGTTTTGTAGCTATCATTTTCATAGGTTGCTATGTCCAGGGTAGCAACAGTTGTAACAAAAATTTAGATTGTCAAGCCTTCTAAGAACTTGGGGTGTTATCGAAAGTTGTACATTCATTCGTCGTTATTACGGCTGCTAGAACATCAAAAGTGTTACTAAAAAAACAAATCCAAATATGCTCAGTTTTAAGTCATGGACTCTCATTTCTACTAAGGGCTAGGATGGTACCTTCTTGCGAAGGGCTTTAGTTTTGACAAGTGTATCCGTTACCTTAAGTGAATGCCCTTTCTAAATTTCCCACTATGCTCGGTTTTAGGTCACGAACTTCTTTTTTATTAAGGGCTAGGATGGTACCCTCTTGTGAAGAACTTTGGTTTTAGCAAGTGTGTCCATTACCCTGAGTGAATGCACTTTCTAAAATTCCAGCAGTGTTCGGTGTTACGTCTCGGGCTCCCTTTTGTACTAAGGGCTCGGGCGGTGCTTTTTTGTGAAGGACTAAGGTTTTGCCAAGTGTGTCCATTATCCTGAGTGAACCCCCTTTCTAAAATACCAGTTGTGCTCGGTTTTACGTCACGAACTCCCTTTTGTACTAGGGGCTAGGACAGCGCCTTCTCGCGAAAGACTGTGTTTTGGCAAATGTTTCCGTTACCCTGAATGAATGCCCTTTTCTAAAATTCCAGCTGTTTATAGCTACTGAGTCACAAGCAGGGGTGGCCAATATTGCTACAATATATAGAAGTAGGGCTTGACAGAGCTGCTAAAAACATGTGTTTTATTAAAGAAGAGAAGAAAAAAATAATCATCAATTTATATAAGCTGGAAAGCTGTTATCAAGCTCCGTTAAGAGACGGCCAGACCATTTTTCAGTGTCTTAATATTGGCCTTTATAACATCTCACAAGGGATGGTGAACTATTGATTTGCGATGACACATTGAAAGATGGTTAGATGGAGGAAGAGAAAGAGAAGGAAGAAAAATAAGGAAGAGGAGAGGATGAAGAAGCATCCAAACGAGAGATTTATCAACACCCAATATTTTGCTCGTCCGTTACGGACGAACTGGGCCTGATATTATATTTTCATATCGGGAGGGAAAATTGCCGTCCCTCCTGACAAGAGATGAGTGATCGGCCGTAAGGGAAGATTTGGAGGCCGTATAATGCTACGTGAAGATTTCTTCATGGCTGATAGGAACTTGGAAATGAATAGGAATTACCTCCTTATGGCTGTTTCATTAAATTCAAATAACAGCCTTGTTGACATTTACTGCAGATGTTTACTTTGTTATTGTTGCAAGTGACATGTTCTTCTTCTTCGATGTATGTGAGAGACTTGGAAGCCAGTGAGATCTTCCTTTTATTA
>JAXCGZ010007091.1:15000-16433 GCA_037179515.1 Halocaridina rubra | reverse complement strand
CTTCAACAGAAATGGCCCACGTGGAAACACCGTTGAGGATGTATGGAATAGCTTCCGATGATGGGATAGAATTGGCTAGGACCACGTAGACTTTTAAGGAGCTAACTATGGAAAGATATGGAACGATATATCAACCCCCCCCCACACACGCGCACACACACACGTAATTTTTATCTCTCGTTTAGTAATATAATCAAATATTGAAAAGATGATGGTAAAATAAGGAAAGACCCATACCTCATATACTCACGCACGCACACTCACATATAATCAGTTTTTATTATCTAATTTCCAAATGAGAGATGATGGTGTGGCATAAACATCTTTTCATATTATGTAAAATAAGCCATGAAAATGAAACTGGGAACCACAAATATTAAAAATGTGCGTAAATACAGATAACTTTCAGGTGATTCTTCACATTGTTGCAGAATCGTAACAATATAAGCTTACAGAATATACCAGTAGATGTATGGGTTAATGGTGGAAGAGTGCCTTTATAATCTCTGACTAGATAAGGAAAAAAACACTCCTCTTTCACTCCATATGTATAAAATTATAGTACAAGGAAGTATTATCTTTTCTCTTTTGTTATATATTTTTTACTACTACTACTACTACTACTACTACTACTACTACTACTACTACTACTACTACTACTACTACTACTACTACTACTACTACTACTACTACTAATATATAATAATAATTAATAATAATAATAATAATGACATATAGAAAAAGGAAGGGTATTTCTTTAAAAAAAACACACACACACACAAGTAAATATACCACTGTATTACCTGCAACAATATTTGATTCCAAAAAATTCTCTTTACCTTTCCTGTTCACAAATGGAATTCTATTCACACTGTTTTTCAAATGACAGAGAAAATCAAGCCTGAATATTTTTTTTCTTTTAATGTACCTTTTATACTATTAACTCTTAAATAAAAATACCCTTCATATGAACTGCAAATCTCTGTAATATTTCCCGTTTCGCGAATTCTCTTCCTCTTGCCCACATACGAGCGGAATGACTCATCTCTTAATCTTGCTTTTCCAAATGACACACACGGAGAAAATCGAGTTAGAGCCCCATTAAATATGCATATTCCTGGCCGTGTTAGTGTTCTGCATCTAACCCTAAAACAAGGACACTTTATTGCGGGAACTAAAAACAGCGGAAACTTGGCAAGCTGACAAGGATATGAATTCGTAATGTCTCCAAGATTAGCTGTGTCTCTGATGTATAGTCCAAGAGAGAGTATATTTCATTTTAGGGGCATTCTGAATCTCACGAATTCTATGGGGGAGAGAGAGAGAGAGAGAGAGAGAGAGAGAGAGAGAGAGAGAGAGAGAGAGAGAGAGAGAGAGAGAGAGAGAGAGAGAGAGAGAGAGAGAGAGAGAGAGAGAGAGAGAGAGAGAGAGAG
>JAXCGZ010007091.1:0-7500 GCA_037179515.1 Halocaridina rubra | reverse complement strand
TGTGTATCAAACAAACAAACATTTATTTTATTTTTTGTACAAAGGTAATTCTTTTATAAATAAGATTGACTTATAAGTAGACATGTAATTGAACTAATAAGTAAGAGGGTAATACATACAGTTAAATTAAATGTAGCTTTCCTAGAAAATAATAATGCTGTAATAAAATTGTTAACAATAATGTTGATAATAAAGTAGTAATAATAACACTTGATACACGATCGTTATTATCGGCATCATCACCATATTTGATTTTCTTACAATGAGAATAATTAGTTCTTAACTTAAAGAACATAGAAAGCGATATCAATTTACATATAGAGAGGTTAGTGTTAAAGGAAATTGCAATAAATCATTAAGATTAGTTAATGTGTGAGTAGCAGCTATTTGTCCAAAAGAAAACTATATAGTTTGCCTTTAAAAGATGTGAAGGAGGATGAATTTTTAAGATGCTCTGGAATATTGTTCCAGAGTGTTGGCCCCTTAATAGTGATCATCTTTGAACCTGCTTCTGTGTTTGTTCTCTCAATAAAGAACTCATTACTCTGTCTTGTGTTGGTTCCTCTTATATCCCTGACTGTTTTTAAATCAAATAGCCAGCTAGGATAATGATGGTCCAAAATTTCGTATACAAAAACTTAAATAGCATAAGCGACCTTGTTTTCTACCCCCAGGCACCCAAGTTTTTTGAGATCTGGTGTGATGTGGTCATATTTTCTTATTCCTCCAAGGGCAAGTCGAGCTGCAAAACTAATAAGCTTCTGTATTTTGTTTATCTGAGTCTTTGCGGTAGCTCCCCAACCAATTATGCAGTAATTAATGTGACTTAGAGCTAGCGATTCAACAGCAGTTATTCGAGTGGTAGTCTCAAAATTGTCTTTTAAACGTGATAAGTACATTAGTGTTCCTGTAACCTTTTTGCATACTTTATGTATATGGGAATCAAACAACATGTAGTTATCAAAGTGAATTCCTTGTTTTTTTTACTGTTTTGCTAGGTGTAATGATATTGGTCCAAAAATTAATTGTGTTTTCTGGAATTGGTGCTATATGGAATCTTGAGCCAATAAATATGCATTGTGTTTTACTTTCGTTAATTAACAGCCTAATTTCTTGAAAATAGGTTTTGATTTTTTACAGAGTGTTTTCTGCTCTTAAGGTTAGCTCTGGGAGATCATTAATATCACCACTAAGGAGTAGCTGAGTGTCATCTGCATACTGTACGACTAGAGAGTCAGAAATGAGAGAAGATAGATAATCTACGTAAATGGGGAAAAGGATAGGACCAAGTACTTATCCCTGTGGAACACCAAATGATAAAGTTTTTGGCATAGAGATAATGTTGTGAAGACTGATAGTCTCTTGGCGATTAGATAGATACTCTCTAAACCAGCTTGGATCAATATTTAGGTTACTTTTTCTTCATCTTCATGTTTTCTTCATTCTCGGGCCTTTATTGATGAGTGCAAATTTCTTACCTGTTCAGGTGTCACACTCATAAAAAAACATACAAACAAACACTCACGCACATACATACATAAACAGATATCTTAAATGGGATGGTAACTCTGGAATATATATATATATATATATATATATATATATATATATATATATATATATATATATATATATATATATATATATATATATAATTTTTACTCCGACCGGAACTTGAACCTGGGACTTATAATTACTAAGCCAAGGCGCTACCAACTACACCACAGAAGGTTAAAAGGAAACAGACCCTATAGCTTATATCTGCTATATTTAGGAATGAACGCATTCTACCTGAATGCCACTATGTTCATATTAGTAACTATAAATCCTAGGTTCAAGTCACGGTCGGGGTAAAAATGATTCATGTTTTCACATATGTAATGTGATTACTTGGATATATATATATATATATATATATATATATATATATATATATATATATATATATATATATATATATATATATATATATATATATATATATATGTGTGTGTGTGTGTGTGTGTGTGTGTGTGTGTGTGTGTGTGTGTGTGTGTGTGTGTGTGTGTGTGTGTGTGTGTGTGTGTGTGTACATACATATATATATATATGTGTGTGTGTGTGTGTGTGTGTGTGTGTGTGTGTGTGTGTGTGTGTGTGTGTGTGTGTGTGTGTGTGTGTGTGTGTGTGTGTGTGTGTGTGTGTGTGTGTGTGTGTGTGTGAGTTTGTTTGTAAAACTAAAGATTATCTAATGAAACTTACTACTACTACTACTACTAATTAATAATAATAATAATAATAATAATAATAATAATAATAATAATAATAATAATAACAATAATGATAATAATAATAATAATAATATTATTATTAATAATAATAAAAGTAATAATAATAAAAATAATAATAATAATAATAATAATAATAATAATAATAATAATAATTATAATAAAAATAATAATAATATTAATAATATGTATCAAAGTGTCAAGTTTCCTAGAGAAAAGCGATATATTAGGCGAAAAATACCTTTGCCAAAAGTACGTTTTAGATTATAGCGTAAAAATACGAGAAAAAGTGGTATTATCGTGTTATGTGATGTTGATTCATACATACATACATACATATACGTTGGCTGTTTCCCCCTTTAATTGGGGGGTAGCCAACATCAAGAAAGGAAAACAAATAGGGGGATTACTTTGCTCTATGGGCAATGATGAGGGAGCTAGCGAACGTTCAGATGGCACTGCTGGAGTGCCACAGCCCATCCTCCCGGCTCTTCCACAACCTGTGTCGCTTCACAACTGCCAGCTCCTCCTACTGCCCCTACCACAGGGCTATCTCTGTAAGATGCAGCCCCGAGGTAACAGCAGATGCCCATCAGAGCCGCGTCACAATCGCTCGCCACTCATTCCTATTCCTAGCACGCTCGCTTGCTTCCCTCACATCCATCCTCCTATCATTCAGGGCTCTCCTTACTCCATCCATCCATCCAAACCTAGGCCTCCCTCTAGCATTTCTCCCATCAACTCTCGCATTCATCACCTTTTTCAGCAGTCTTTCATCATCCATCCTTTCCACATGGCCAAACCATCTCAGAACATTCACATCTACTCTGGCTGCAATTTCTCTCCTCACACCCGTTCTTGCTCTCACCACTTCATTCCTAACCCTATCCAATTGAGATACACCAATCATACTCCTCAGGCATTTCATCTCAAACACATTTAGTTTCCGTCTCTCACTTACTTTCATACCCCATAACTCTGATCCATACATCACAGTTGGCACAACCACTTTCTCATACAAAACTTTCTTAACATTCATTTCCAACCCTCTATTCTTCATCACTCCTTTCAATGCACCCAACACTTTACATCCTTCATTCACTCTGTGACACACATCTGCTTCCACTCCACCATTTGCAGCTATAACCGAGCCTAAATACTTAAACTGATTAACCTCCTCAAGTGTCTCTCCATTCAACATAACATTCAATCCAGCACCATCCTCATTTCTTGTACACCTCATAACCTTACTCTTTCCCACATTCACTCGCAGCTTCCTTCTCTCACACACCATTCCAAATCCTGACACTAACTGACACAGCTTTTCCTCTGAATCTGCCACCACCACAGTATCATCTGCAAACAGCAACTGATTCAGCTCCCACTCGTTATCATCCCCGTCTACCATTCTCAAACCTCGACCACGCACTCGCTCATTCACCTCTCTTACAACTCCATCAATATACAAATGGTGACATCACACATCCCTGTCTCAGTCCCACACTCACTGGAAACCACTCACTCACTTCATTCCCTACCCTAATACAAGCTCTACTACCCTATTACAAACTCTTCATTGCATGCAACAATTTACCATTGATTCCATATAATCTCAAAACATTCCACATAGCCTCTCTATCAACTCTATCATATGCTTTCTCCAGATCCAAAAATGCAAAATACACATCCTTACCCTTTGCTAAATATTTTTCACATAACTGCCTAACTATAAAAATCTGATCTATACAACCTCTACCTCTCCTAAAACCACTCTGCACTTCCGCGATCACATATTCTGTCTTATCCCTAATCCTATTAACCAGTATCCTACCATACACTTTTCCTACCACACTCAACAAACTTATACCCCTAAAATTACTGCATTCATACATATCTCCCTTACCTTTGTATAGGGGCACTATACAGGCAATCACCCAATCCACTGGCACCAATGACAACATAAGGCATATATTAAACACTCACTAACCATTCCAATGCAGTCACACCCCCTTCTTTCAACATCTCCGCTCTCACACCCTCCATTCCAGGTGCTTTACCTGCTTTCGCTTCATACAATGCCCTTTTCACCTCCTCTCTTGTAATCTCTCTCTCATTTTCATCTCCCATTACTGGCCCTTGAACCCCTCCTACTGCCACTATAGCTGCCTCAACATTCAGTAAGCACTCAAAATATTCTGCCCATCTTTTCCTTGCATCGTTCCCTCTTACCATCTGTCCATTCACATCTTTCACTGTCTCTTCCATCCTCGATCCACCCTTCCTTGCTCTCTTCACTTCTTTCCAAAACTTCTTTTTATTCTCCTCATATGACCTACTAAAATCCTGTCCCCACCTAACATTTGCCAACCTATTCTCTTCCTCTACCTTCCGCTTGCTTTCCACATTTTTCTCCCTATATCTTTCATACTTCTCCCTACTTTTACACTGCAGCCATTCCTCAAAAGCCCTCTTTTTCTCTTCCACCTTCATTTTCACCCCTTAATTCCACCACTCGCTGCCCCTCCTCATGCCACCTCCAACAAACCTCTTTCCACACACATCACTTGCATGTCCCACAAAACATTCTTTCATCAACCCCCATTCCTCCTCTAACTCCCCAACTTCTCTTTCTTTCACCCTGTCATATGCCACTCTCAACCTGTCCTGATATTCCTGTCTCTTCTCTGGCTTTTTCAACTCTTCCACCTTCACCATTGTCCTTCTACATCCCCCCACACTATTTCCCCACTCTTTTGCTACTACCACTTTTGCTTCAACCAAAAAATGATCAGACATCCCAGCAGCCACACCCCTGAATGCATGTACATCTTTCACTCTACCAATCATGCTCTTTGCTACCAACACATAATCCATCAATGCTCTTTCTTTCACTCTTCCATTTGCCACTCTCATCCATGTATACTTATTTATTAACTTCTTCTTAAATAAACTATTACCTATCACCAACTCTTGCTCCACACACATATCTAACAGTCTCTCGCCACTCTTATTCCCACCTGGTACCCCATACTTTCCTACAACACCTTCTATCTCTCCATCACCCACTCTGGCATTCAAGTCACCCAACACAACTACATAGTTCCTTCTACTCAGACCATCCACACATCTAGTTAACTCATTCCAGAATTCATCCCGCTCTTCCTCACTTCTCTCACATCCTGGCCCATACGCACTAACAAAAGCCCAACATTCCCTTCCTATCCTAGCTCTCACCCACATCAGCCTAGATGACACTTCTTTCCATTTCACTACCTTATTTACCATCCATTCACTCAGCAATGATGCCACACCTTCTCTCGCTCTCCCCCTTTCAACCCCATACACCCTACCCGTCACATCACCAAATGCCACTTCTCCTTTTCCTTTCATCTTCGTCTCACACAATGCCAATACATCCATCCTCCTCTTACCAAACATATATCCAATCTCCCATCTTTTGCTCTCTATCGTACTACAACCACGCACATTTAGACACCCCAAAACTAGAGTTTGGGGAGAAGTTATTCTCCCCTCTACTCCCCTTCTTCTAATTCACATAATATCTATAGGATAAATTTTTTTAAGAAGCTCAATATATATATATATATATATATATATATATATATATATATATATATATATATATATATATATATATATATATATATATATATATATATATATATATGTATGTACGTATTTATACACACACACACACACACACACACACACACACACACACACACTCACACATATATATATATATATATATATATATATATATATATATATATATATATATATATATATATATATATATATATATATACACACACGCGTATATCTTTTTTTTTATGATTGTGACACCATGATGGGCATAAAAAATAAAATAAAACTGCCCTCATTGGGCCTGGGCACGAAGAAAACAAAGTAAATAGAAATAGAGATGGAGAGTTATATATATATATATATATATATATATATATATATATATATATATATATATATATATATATATATATATATATATAAACAGAACAATATGACTTCTTTCCTCCTACATAATAGGTGGGTAAAGGGTCTGTGGGCGTATGAGGGGATAGTGTGCTAACAGCAGGGGGTTGACAACCTCCACCACCCCCCGCTCCTCAGGAACAGTTAGGAGGCCATGGGAGAGCTCATAATATGACCTCTGGTAGAAAATAACCTCAAATAATGACGCTGTTCGCAAAGAAAAACCATTCTAAACTTAAAAGACGGAATTCATAACCGAATATAAAGTTTTTCTTATGAATGGGTAAGCTTAACAGCGCAGTTCTAAAACTGAAAAAAAGATACCATACTTGAAGTCTTTTGTTTAATTTGCCCCTCGTATTTAACCTTACAATCGTATACAAAATTATTAAAAATTACATTATTGGCTAATTGATTAACATTACCCCTGACCGGGACTCGAACCAAAGACATATACTTACTGTGCCAAGGCACTATAAACTACATTACTAATGGTCTAAAAGAGAAAGAAACCTTATATCTGAACTGTTATACTAGGAATGAACGCATTCTATCTTAATGCCTTTTTGTGAGGTTAGGGGAAGCTGTAATATGAACAAAAGGCATTTAGGTAGAATGCGTTCATTCCTAGTGTAGCAGTTAAGCTTTAAGGTTTCTCTTCTAGACTTTCAGTGGTGTAGTTGATAGCGCCTTGGAACAGAAATTATGTGTCTTATCGAGTCCCGGTCAGGGGTAAATTATGATTCATGTTTTCACATATGTTAATGAGTTTATTTGATATCTATTAATGCCTATGTGGCTGGGATTTAAATCATATGTGAAATACAAACCATGCGTGAGGTTAGGATAAGCTGTAATATGAATAAATAGGCATTCAGACAGAATGCGTTCACTTCTAGTATAGCAGTTATGCAATAATATTTGTTTCTCTTTTAGGCCTTTAGTGGTGTAGTTGATATCGCCTTGGCACTGTAGTTATGTCTAAAGCTCGAGTCCCGGTCAAGGGTAAAATATGATTCATGTTTTCAAATATGTTAATGTGCTTATTTGATTATTATTAATACCTATATAGCTGGGATTTGATTAAATGTGAAATACAAAACTGTGAGTGAGGCTAGGAGAAGCTGTAATATGAACAAAATGGCATTCAGAAAGAATGCGTTCATTCCTAGCATAGGAGTTAAGCTATAAGGTTTGCTTCGCTATTGAAAATTTAGTG
>JAXCGZ010007090.1:0-16465 GCA_037179515.1 Halocaridina rubra | reverse complement strand
GTGTGTGCGATTACCTAATTGTGATTACCTAATTGTGTTTACGGGAAAGAGCCTAAAGCTCGTATCTTCCCGTCTCCTGATCGGTTCCATTTTATACTTAGTAATACTTATCATACCTGTCCTTAAAACTATGGATTGAGATAGCATTAACTACCTCCTCGCTTATCCAATTCCAATTATCAACTACTCTTACACTGAAAAAGTATTTCCTTACATCCTTCAAAGAAGTTTTCTTACAAAGCTTCAAACTATGACCTCTAGTTCTAGAGCCAGCCATATCAAAATATCGATCCCTATCCACTCTATCATAACCATGAAGGAATTTAAAGACTGTCACCATATCCCCCCTCACTCTTCTAGCTTCGAGTGATGGTAAGTCTAATTCCCTCAGCCTCTCATCATAACTGAGATTGCGTATTTCTGGCACCAGTTTCGTGGCATGTCTTTGAACTTTTTCAAGCTTAGCTATGTGCTTTTTCAAGTGCGGATTCCAAAAGGGGGCTGCATATTCGAGTTTTGGCCTCACATAGGTTACATAAATATTTCTGAACATTTCCTTGTCCATGTGCCTGAAGGCTACCCTTACATTTGATAAGAATGCATATGCTGCCCCTACTATGCCATTTATATGTATTTCTGGAGACAAATCTGCCAGTATGTTTACTCCTAGATCTCTCTCATTTTCTGTCTCTTGAAGTTGTACTCCAGCCACCGAGTAGTCAAGCTTGGGCCTTCTTGCACTTGTACCCATTCTCATTACCTTACATTTTGAAGTATTGAATTTCATTAGCCACTTTTCTGACCACTCATGCAGATTATTTAGATCCTCCTGAAGTTCTCTACCATTGTTCTCGTTTTTTACTTTCTTCACAATCTTTGCATCATCTGCAAACATATTCATGAATGAATTTACAGACTCTGGTAGGTCATTTACATATACAAGGAACAAAAGTGGCCCTAAAACTGAACCCTGTGGAACTCCACTACTAACTCTTCTCCATTCAGACACTGAGTGTCTTACTCTAACCCTCTGTTCCCTTCCTTCTAAGTAAGTTTTTATCCATTCCAAAACATTTCCACCTATTCTAGCCATTGATTGCAGCTTCCTAATAAGTCTCCCATGTGGAACAGTGTCAAACGCTTTCTGGAAGTCTAGGAATATGCAATCTGTCCAGCCCTCTCTTTCCTGTAAGATTTGGCTTACCTCATCATAAAATTCTAATAAGTTTGTTACTGTTGATCTACCTTCTCTGAAGCCATGTTGCCTCACTGACAAAAAGTTGAAGGATTCCAAGTGAAGAGAGATATGTTTCCTTAGTAGTTTCTCCATAAGTTTGCAAACTATGCTGGTCAAGGAAACTGGTCTATAGTTCAGAGCCGTATCCCTCCTTCCCTTTTTGAAGATAGGTATCACAATTGCTTGTTTCCAGCATCTTGGAATCTCCCCCGACTCCAGTGACTCCTTAAATATGATACTTAGTGCCACTGATATTGTGTTTGCGCATTTTTTAAGCACATGAGGGGATATGTCATCAGGACCTGTAGCTTTATGAACATCTAAATCCATCAGCGCTTTGCATACCTCTGTGGCTGTAAGGTTGATGTTCTCTAATACCGGCCCTTGAGCTTCTATCACTGCAATCTGAGGGGGTGGGGTATTTTCTACTGTAAATACTGACTGAAACTCCTTGTTCAATTCTTTGCAGATCTCTTCATCCGTCTCAGTGATGCTTCCATCCGCTCTCTTTAGCCTTAAAACCTGTTCTTTTACCTTCAGTTTTCCTCTGATAAAGCTGTGTGTGTGTGATTACCTAATTGTGATTACCTAATTGTGTTTACGGGAAAGAGCCCAAAGCTCGTATCTTCCCGTCTCCTGATCGGTTCCATTTTTAGACTTAGTGATACTTATCGTACCTGTCCTTAAAACTATGGATTGAGATAGCATTAACTACCTCCTTGCTTAGCGAATTCCAATTATCAACTACTCTTACACTGAAAAAGTATTTCCTTACATCCTGCAAACAAGTTTTCTTACGAAGCTTCAAAACTATGACCTCTAGTTCTAGAGCCAGCCATATCGAAATATCGATGCCTATCCACTCTATCATAACCATGAAGGAATTTAAAGACTGTCACCATATCCCCCCTTACTCTTCTAGCTTCGAGTGATGGCAAGTCTAATTCCCTCAGCCTCTCATCATAGCCGAGATTGCGTATTTCTGGCACCAGTTTCGTGGCATGTCTTTGAACTTTTTCAAGCTTAGCTATGTGCTTTTTCAAGTGCGGATTCCAAAAGGGGGCTGCATATTCGAGTTTTGGCCTCACACAGGTTACATAAATATTGTGTGATTACCTAATTGTGTTTACGGGAAAGAGCCCAAAGCTCGTATCTTCCCGTCTCCTGATCGGTTCCATTTTTAGACTTAGTGATACTTATCATACCTGTCCTTAAAACTATGGATTGAGATAGCATTAACTACCTCCTCGCTTAGCGAATTCCAATTATCAACTACTCTTACACTGAAAAAGTATTTCCTTACATCCTGCAAACAAGTTTTCTTACGAAGCTTCAAACTATGACCTATAGTTCTAGAGCCAGCCATATCGAAATATCGATCCCTATCCACTCTATCATAACCATGAAGGAATTTAAACTGTCACCATATCCCCCCTTACTCTTCTAGCTTCGAGTGATGGCAAGTCTAATTCCCTCAGCCTCTCATCATAACCGAGATTGCGTATTTCTGGCACCAGTTTCGTGGCATGTCTTTGAACTTTTTCAAGCTTAGCTATGTGATTTTTCAAGTGCGGATTCCAAAAGGGGGCTGCATATTCGAGTTTTGGCCTCACATAGGTTACATAAATATTTCTGAACATTTCCTTGTCCATGTGCCTGAAGGCTACCCTTACATTTGATAAGAATGCATATGCTGCCCTTACTACGCCATTTATATGTATTTCTGGAGACAAATCTGCCAGTATGTTTACTCCTAGATCTCTCTCATTTTCTGTCTCTTGAAGTTGTACTCCAGCCACCGAGTAGTCAAGCTTGGGCCTTCTTGCACTTGTACCCATTCTCATTACCTTACATTTTGAGGTATTGAATTTCATTAGCCACTTTTCTGACCACTCATGCAGATTATTTAGATCCTCCTGAAGTTCTCTACCATTGTTCTCGTTTTTTACTTTCTTCACAATCTTTGCATCATCTGCAAACATATTCATGAATGAATTTACAGACTCTGGTAGGTCATTTACATATACAAGGAACAAAAGTGGCCCTAAAACTGAACCCTGTGGAACTCCACTACTAACTCTTTTCCATTCAGACACTGAGTGTCTTACTCTAACCCTCTGTTCCCTTCCTTCTAAGTAAGTTTTTATCCATTCCAAGACATTTCCACCTATTCTAGCCATTGATTGCAGCTTCCTAATAAGTCTCCCATGTGGAACAGTGTCAAACGCTTTCTGGAAGTCTAGGAATATGCAATCTGCCCAGCCCTCTCTTTCCTGTAAGATTTGGCTTACCTCATCATAAAATTCTAATAAGTTTGTTACTGTTGATCTTCCTTCTCTGAAGCCATGTTGCCTCACTGACAAAAAGTTGAAGGATTCCAAGTGAAGAGAGATATGTTTCCTTAGTAGTTTCTCCATAAGTTTGCAAACTATGCTGGTCAAGGAAACTGGTCTATAGTTCAGAGCCGTATCCCTCCTTCCCTTTTTGAAGATAGGTATCACATTTGCTTGTTTCCAGCATCTTGGAATCTCCCCCGACTCCAGTGACTCCTTAAATATGATACTTAGTGCCACTGATATTGTGTTTGCGCATTTTTTAAGCACATGAGGGGATATGTCATCAGGACCTGTAGCTTTATGAACATCTAAATCCATCAGCGCTTTGCATACCTCTGTGGCTGTAAGGTTGATGTTCTCTAATACCGGCCCTTGAGCTTCTATCACTGCAATCTGAGGGGGTGGGGTATTTTCTACTGTAAATACTGACTGAAACTCCTTGTTCAATTCTTTGCAGATCTCTTCGTCCGTCTCAGTGATGCTTCCATCCGCTCTCTTTAGCCTTAAAACCTGTTCTTTTACCTTCAGTTTTCCTCTGATAAAGCTGTGGAAAAGCTTGGGATTTTCTTTAGCCTTCCTGGTGATGTCCCTCTCATAATCTCTCTCTGCCTCTCTCCTTTTACTTAGGTAGTCATTTCTTGCTCTTTTGTAGGTTTGCCAGGGATTTATGTTTTTTCTCCTCCTATACCTTTTCCAGCATTTGTCTCTCCACTCCTTAGCTCTTTTACACCCATTATCGAACCATTTCTCTCTGGCATGAATTACACCTACTTTGGTGACAGGTATGCAGCAATCTACTATCTTCCCATATTTCTCACAAAAGATGTCATACATTTCTTGTACAGATTTGTTGTAAAATAAGGTTCTCCAGTCAATAACTGCAAAAAGCTCATTCATTTTGATGTAATCTCCTTTCGGATAGTTCCTCCTCATGTCCTCAGTGCCTCTACTCTCAGGAAGAATGTCTTCAATGATATACTCCATCAACAACACACAGTGGTCACTCTTTCCAATTGGTGGTTCATACTCAATATTTTCAATATCCAACACATTATCTGTGAACACCAGATCAAGTAGTGATGGCTCATCCCCACCCCTGGCTCTTGTTGGTTCCATTACATGTTGGTGTAGGAAATTCCCTTGTACGCAATCTAGGAATCTTGCCCCAAATGAGTCCTCACCACTGTGTGGGTCAAGATTTATCCAATCTATCTCTTTATGATTAAAGTCTCCCATAATCAAAATCCTACATTTTTTCTCCCGCGCCATGTTAACAACTGAGTTTATGACTTCAATCGTACCTATATGACTTTCCTCAGAAATTTCAAGCCTATTTTGGTTCCTTGGTGGGTTGTATACAACAGTTATTATAATGTGTGTGTGTGTGTGTGTGTGTGTGTGTGTGTGTGTGTGTGTGTGTGTGTGTGTGTGTGTATAGTTATCTCCGTGTCGGTATATCTAACTTGTTAAGTTTTGTTTTCATTTGTGTACATTTTGTTTATTAGAATGGAGTTGCTAGAGGAGTACTTTTACAGGTGTGGCAGGTTGTATACAGGGGTGTGTCTTGGTTGTATGTAGGGGTGTGTCTTGTGTAAAATTGTGTAAGTGTGTATATTGATACACTTTTTTGTGACTTCAATTTTTTTCTTGCATGGGAGGAGGTTTTGGGGGGTCAAGGTTTGCTCTGCAATCATAAATAATTATTTTATTTCGAGTTTAACCTTTTTTGTTGTTGTATATCGATATATGTATTTTTTCGTTTCAGTCTTGCAAATATTTACCATACGAGTATATTTAGGTGGTAGTAGTAGTAGTCGTCGTCGTCGTCGTAGTAGTAGTAGTAGTAGTAGTAGTAGTAGTAGTAGTAGTAGTAGTAGTAGTAGTATGGCAATTATAAAGTTTAAATTTAAATCATCGCTGCTAAAAATTTTTGTACTATATAAAATAATGTACTGTAGAGTACACTTGTGTAGGTGTGTACATAATATTACTTCACAATCCTTATGAAATTATATATATATATATATATATATATATATATATATATATATATATATATATATATATATATATATATATATGTTATAGTGTATATTTATTTGCTTATTTGTTGTGTTTGTTTATGTACTTTTAGAAAACTTTTTTTTTTTTTATCATGAATGAATTTTATATATATCTCATAATAGTGTGGGCAGTTTAGGACAGTCCCTTCGATAGTATAAGTACTGTTCAATATAATTATTTAATATTCAAGGTCACTGGGAAATCTCCAGTGCCTGTCAAACGGGAGGCACTTGCCTCCCAGTGGGAAGAAGTTTTGATCTAAATGGGAGGAATTTTATCCCCGGGATGAATTGGGGCGGAGCTCCAAGCTGGTAATGAAATGTAATTTGTGTATTTTGTGTACATAGTAATTGAAATGTACTAACATGCACCTTAGGAAGTGAGGAATTAAAGCCAAACAAAAGCTGGTTCATACATGATGCCATTTTGGACGTGCATATTTTGAGGTTTGATATGGAGACAGTGGGAGAGCAACCCCTCAGGACCGGTCCCAAGTCAGGATCAATGGAGAGGGCTGGTGTCAAGAAGGGTCTTCGGCTGTAGAAATAAGAGCCAAAACCAACCATTAGGCTCCGAGAGGCGAGTGGGATACAGCGATGCCATATGAACATGGAAAAAATTGATAAAAAGCTCTATTTAGGTTTGCAAAGCGTAGGTCACAGGAGGGTTCGAGTGGAAGTATTGAGGCAACCTGGAATCTTAGGGAGGGAACTGTGACCCTGGCCAGGCACTCTGAATGCCACTTTGGCTCAGGAAGGTCAGAGACACTTTGCACTTTACCATTTTGTCAACGGAGTGATTTTTCTTGTTCACAGTTTTGGATGTAGAAAGTTTTTTCTTTTGTATGTGTGTGTGTGTTGTGTGTGTGTGTGTGTGTGTGTGTGTGTGTGTGTGTGTGTGAGAGTGTGTGTGTGTGTGTGTGTGTTGCAAGTAACGACGATGTTTTTACAGAAAATTTTTCATGTTTTATGTTCATGGTAATTATTATTATTATTATTATTATTATTATTATTATTATTATTATTATTGTTATTATTATTATTATTAGATTTATATCTTTAGTCCATTTTTTTCTATAAATATTCAATATATCCTGATATACTCATATTAGCCATTTACTCTATAATATGATAAAATGAAATAAACTTTATATATCATCATCATGATTTTTCATGGTGTGGTTTAGTATATGACTACTTAGCATTGTTTAGTGTACTGTTTAGCACCTCAATAGCAGGTTGTTTGCCATGGCCTCTGGCTTGTTTATCTTTCAAGACACTGTCGTTCACATATTTGTTTTATTTTTATTATTTATTTTGTGTTTCACTTCCTAATGTATTAAATCATGTCCATGTTGTTTTTGATGAAGCATATTTGATTTTTTTATGATAGTGACACCAGGGAAAAAAGAAAAAACCCACCCTAATCGGGCCTGGGCACGTAGAAAATATAGAGAGAAATAGAGATGGGGAGTATTGTGACTTTGCAGATGTGAAGGAATAATATGACATGTGTAACGAATATCCAAGAATATTCGGTATTGGTGTAGGCATAGAAAGAGAACCATAACTGAAGGAAGACTTGATATCGAACTGTCCTGGACAGTCTTATTTAAGTCCACAAGACCTTTCAGCTGTAGTATAGCAACGGGCGGTTGATGCCATGGGCCAACCTACTACAATTTGTATTGATATATTTTTTTTATTTATTTACTTTAATATGTTCATTTTAATTAATTTATTAATATATTTTTAACGTCATATTATTCTGCCGAAACATTGACATTAATATACATTTAATAAATACTCTATTTATATTGATATTTTTTTCCATTTAGTATATTTTAATCTCTAATGCATTATTGATGTCCATATTGTTCTTCTAACCCAATTATATTAATGTCAGCTGTTACTTATGTCTGTAAATACATTATTTTTTTTAATTTTTAGTTTATTTCTTTTTAATTTTCGTATCCATTATTAATGTTCGTGTTGTACTCCTGAAGTATTTGTATTAATCGGCATTGTTACTGAGGTCATTTTGCTATATGCCATGTTGACCCTTGGTTACTGAGGTCATTTTTTCCCATTTATGCCATGTTGACCTTTGGTTTAGAATGGACTTAGAAAGCTGACCAATTGTTCATATAAATTAGTCTGTTGCAAATATATTATTGTTTTGTTTTGTTTTGTTCGTGTTAATGTCTTGGGCATATGGCAATTGATTCTATATATATATATATATATATATATATATATATATATATATATATATATATATATATATATATATATATATATATATATATATATATTTTTTTTTTTTTTTTTTAGTTTTTTGTAAAGTGCCGTTCTCATTTTGTTTTATTTAACGTACTGAGTTAGTTGTTTATAGTGTTTTTGTTTCCTTGTTTTATTGAAGTTAGTGTATTTTAATTTTTTTCTCCAAGATTTTTTATTTGTTTAGGTTTAAAAGTGTCTTATTAACCTGGTATTTAATTCTATAGTTTGTTTCCGAATTGATTAGTATATTGTTTTATGAATTTCTGGTGCCTCGAATTACTTCGTATTATATACAACTGAGCGAGTCATTTTATGACTTATTACCATTTTCTTATTCGGGCTTCTGGTTCTTAATAATGAAACGCAATATGGTTCTTAAAATGCCCGTAGTAATATACACGCAATATAAGCGCTTGATTTATCCCACCGGCTCAGATTAATAAAACGCGATGCTTGGGAATTTTTATTCCTAGGTTAACCTAATAAAACGCAGACCGGTTGTGTGATTAAAGTTTCCGTTTCAACATAATGGAAGGGCAACATGCCTTAAGTGTTTAATGTTTCTGTTTCGACTTAATGAAGAGCGATATAAATGTGAATCTCATGTTTCTGTTTCAACTTAATGAAACGCAAAGTGATTGCTGTTTCTGAGTCATCATAATGAAACGTAAAATTTTGCTTCATTGATGTTTCTGGTTCAACATAATGAAACGCAATAAGGTTTGATTTCTTCAGGTCGTCGGTTCGAGACCTAGTATTGTCTGAGGTTAGAAAGGTCATTCACTCAGGGCAACGGTCACACTGCTAAAACCAAAATCCTTCGTAAGCGCAGTCCTGGTCCTTAACAGAAAAGGGAGTCCGTAACGTAAAACCTGATCATCATCATCATCATTATCATCGCAGTCATTATCATGATAATGAAACTCATTATAATTTCTCATTGTCCCATTTAAGCGCTGACTGTGTCGCAAGCTCTTTCGAAAGCCCCCCCCCCATTTTGGGGGGATGAGTAGCTCAAAAAACAAATGATCTTCAGACAAAAACTTGCTCTATGAAACTGGTCATAAAATACAATGCTTGGGGTAAAGGGGGGTTTACACGGTCAAACGGTTCGTCGAACGCGGTTCGACAGACAAGTGTTTGAAGTGATGTTCAAACGTGTGAACGGGGTATTTGGTTGTCGAACACGTTCGACAAACATGTTCGACAACCAAATACCCCTTTCACACGTTCGAACATCACTTCAAACACTTGTCTGTCGAACCGCGTTCGACGAACCGTTTGACCGTGTAAACCCCCCTTATGCAGTCCAGTGAGCAGTACCTGATATCCTGAACTCTAATTTCATATTAATTGGCACTTTTCTTTTTGTTGTGAGCGAAAATTATTTTTAATGATTAGTCTTTACAATTTTTCTTAGTGTATTGGGTTTCAAGTTTTGTTTTTGTTTTATAATGATCATTTCCATTTACAAGGTTATTGTATGCTCATTATCGTTATTTGTGTTTTATGTTAATACCGAAGAACCTTGATGGTTGTGGTTTGTTACGGTTGTTAAAATCGCTTAATCAATGTCTTTTTCCAAAAAGTTCCGAAAATCTCTTTAATTGTTTCTGTTTTTTTTTTCCGACCTCTCCCTTGTCCTTCCCCTTTTGCTTTTCATTCAGAGATTTTTTGAAAAGAAAAATAATTCCGTTTTCTTAAAAAAAGAAAAGAAAAAAAAGGAGGTATTAGGTGTCTATTGAAATGATGGAAGTGCTTTTGTTTTCTGGAGGGGACTGTGGCCTTTATATCTCCTCTTCTCTTCTTTCGTCTCTGCCACCTCTAGCGAAGAGAACCTTGGCCTTCCTCCGCTCTGACTGCTATACCGGAAGAGAGCAGCTGGGTCCTCAGCTGTTTGTTTATTCACTTGAAGTCCGAAGAAGCTGGAAGTATAAATAATAGCTTGATCTGATCCCATCCTACCTTTTCCTGAGGAAAAAGAAGAAGAAGAAGAAGAAGAAGAAGAAGAAGAAGAAGAAGAATAATTAGTAGTAGCAGAAGAAGAAGTAGTAGTAGTAGTAATAGTAGTAGTAGAAGAAGAAGAAGAAGAAGAAGAAGAAGAAGAAGAAGAAGAAGAAGAAGAAGAAGAAGAAGAAGAAGAAGAAGAAGAAGAAGAAGAAGAATTAGTAGTAACAGAAGAAAAAGTAGTAGTAGTAGTAGTAGTAGTAGTAGTAGTAGTAGTAGTAGTAGTAGTAGTAGTAGTAGTAGTAGAAGAAGAAGAAGAAGAAGAAGAAGAAGAAGAAGAAGAAGAAGAGGTGGAGAGAAAAGTGTATTTAATAGCTCTAGCCATGGTCATAGTCAGAAATGATAGTCATTAAAATGAAGTTTGAGATGGGGCAAAGTTTTTGAGAAGGAGTGTGATTAGGAGCGAAGTTTGGAGGATGTGAATGGGTGTCTGGGGGATGTGAATGGGTGTCTGGGGGATGTGAATGGGTGGGGAAGATGTGGTGGAAGTTGGGGGGAAAGTCTGTAAATATCTTACCGCCTTATGTTGAACATTCACTATGTACTGATGTGACTTCATTACTTTTGACATATTCAACCTTTTAATCTTCATTATTGAAGATTAGAAAAAAAATATTGCAATTTTTCTTCAAGTCCAGAACCAGCCATTAAGGGTCAAGTACACAATAGCGTAATAATGATTAATAATTAATAATTATTCTTTTGTTTTTGACCCTCGCCTTTCTCCATGTGGCTTGGCTCTTGAATTCGTGTACGGTTTACTCAAGCATCATAAAACATGTTTTTGACATGTTTTTTAATTGTTTTTTTTTGTGCTAGACATATGTTGGTAATATGTCCTCGTTTTTTGTGTGTGTGATTTTATTATTATTATTATTATTATTATTATTATTATTATTATTATTATTATTATTATTATTATTATTATTATTTGTGTTGTTGGTAATAATAATAATAATAATAATAATAATAATAATAATAATAATAATAATAAAATAATAATAATAATAATAATAATAATAATAATAATAAGAAGAAGAAGAAGAAAGAAGAATATATCAGTTATCGTATATTATTATTATTATTATTATTATTATTATTATTATTATTATTATTATTATTATTATTATTATTATTAATTAATTAATTAATTAATTAAACAGACTTGCAGGCAGGTAGGAAATCTTACCCATATTGAAAACTGGAGTTTTTTTTATATACGTCATCCACTATTGACCCCATACATCTAATACCGCGCTCATTTAAGCTTCTATGTTGGCAGGGCTACCAACCACACAAATGTCGCCACTATCCGCTCCTAACCCTCCAGAGAGAGTCTGGCTAAGTTATGCTATACGAATCCTCTTGACGAAATCAAGTATATCATGTGTGAAATGTTTCCTGCTCATGCCCAAGAGATTCAGACAAAGATATGCAATACGAATTCATTGGACTCAAAATTTTTGACATGGTGAGGAAGCCAGTCATATCCTGGGTGATGTTATTTTTATTTATTTTTTCATTATTTATTCATGAATAGATGAATATTAATGGAAAATAAAAATAAAATCGAGAAAAGTTTTAGTTTGGTCATATATACTTATGCATACATCGGATGGAATTTGTTTTGTGCCTTTGAATGTGTGTGTGTGTGTGTGTGTGTTTTTTTTTTACAAAGTTTCACCAATTACCTTTTCATTTGTATTTTCTTTAATTAGCATTTTAAAGGAGTTTTATTGTTTTTATTTTGTCTGACACATTGTCTTTGTTTTTATTGTTGTTTTAACAAATGGTTTCTGGAGAATTCTGTGATTTTTAAATCCTTCTTTTTTTTTATCATGATAATCTTTCTCTCGTAACCAGCTCAGTGGAAGTCATATAGTCGTGGTTTTTAATTCAGTTACACGTGTTTATGTAGTCATAATGCGTACAAACAAATAATATATGTATATACACACGCACACATATATATTAATACGTAGCACACACACATACTTATATATATATATGTGTGTGTGTGTGTGTGTGTGTGTGTGTGTGTGTGTGTGTGTGTGTGTGTGTGTGTGTGTGTGTGTGTGTGTGTGTGTGTGTGTGTGTGTGTGTGTGTGTGTGTGTGTGTGTGTGTGTGTGTGTGTGTGTGTGTGTGTGTGTGTGTGTGTGTGTGTGTGTGTGTGTGTGTGTGTGTGTGTGTGTGTGTGTGTGTGTGTGTGTGTGTGTGTGTGTGTGTGTGTGTGTGTGTGTGTGTGTGTGTGTGTGTGTGTGTGTGTGTGTGTGTGTGTGTGTGTGTGTGTGTGTGTGTGTGTGTGTGTGTGTGTGTGTGTGTGTGTGTGTGTGTGTGTGTGTGTGTGTGTGTGTGTGTGTGTGTGTGTGTGTGTGTGTGTGTGTGTGTGTGTGTGTGTGTGTGTGTGTGTGTGTGTGTGTGTGTGTGTGTGTGTGTGTGTGTGTGTGTGTGTGTGTGTGTGTGTGTGTGTGTGTGTGTGTGTGTGTGTGTGTGTGTGTGTGTGTGTGTGTGTGTGTGTGTGTGTGTGTGTGTGTGTGTGTGTGTGTGTGTGTGTGTGTGTGTGTGTGTGTGTGTGTGTGTGTCTGTCTGTGTGTCTGTCTGTCTGTCTGTCTGTCTGTCTGTCTGTCTGTCTGTCTGTCTGTCTGTCTGTCTGTCTGTCTGTCTGTGTGTCTGTCTGTCTGTCTGTCTGTGTGTCTGTCTGTCTGTCTGTCTGTCTGTCTGTCTGTCTGTCTGTCGTGTGCTGTCTGTCTGTCTGTCTGTCTGTCTGTCTGTCGTGTGTGTGCTGTCTGTCTGTCTGTCTGTGTGTGTGTGTGTGTGTGTGTGTGTGTGTGTGTGTGTGTGTGTGTGTGTGTGTGTGTGTGTGTGTGTGTGTGTGTGTGTGTGTGTGTGTGTGTGTGTGTGTGTGTGTGTGTGTGTGTGTGTGTGTGTGTCGTGTGTGTGTGTGTGTGTGTGTGTGTGTGTGTGTGTGTGTGTCTGTGTGTGTGTCTGTGTGTGTGTGTGTGTGTCTGTGTGTGTGTGTGTGTGTGTGTGTGTGTGTGTGTGTGTGTGTGTGTGTGTGTGTGTGTGTGTGTGTGTGTGTGTGTGTGTGTGTGTGTGTGTGTACAAAAACAAGTATATAAGTAAATAAAGTATTTTTTATATTTTTGCCTTGAACTGAAGATGTATAGTGTCTTAGACTTAATTTCTAGCAATTATCTCTTGAATGCGGTAAAAACCAGATAGACTACTTCCACTTTTTTCATAGGCAGAACATATCTATGTGTGTGTGCGCTCGCGCTCATGTGTGTGCGTTTTATTTCCACATGAGGTCTGTGGACCGGGCAGTTTTACCCGCATCGTTGTTGGATAACTTGATGATTCTGTTTCACCATGGCCCCGAAATGCAATGGTTTGCTCATATGGCAAAAATTTGCTATAGAACAGGCACACTAGGAGTTGAACTCGGGATTTCCTGGGTAGGTCCCAGGCACTATTCCCACTAAGTTTTCGAAGTGGGAATAGTACCTGGAACTATTCCCACTAAGCTTTCGAAGTGGTTATCTGCCAGGACTGACACTTCTATAATAACTGTGCAAGGACTAGAAATTGGACTAATCGTTCTGCAAGGGTTGGTTACAAGTCTAATATCTGCCAGGACTGACACTTCTATAATAACTGTGCAAGGACTAGAAATTGGACTAATCGTTCTGAAAGGGATGGTTACAAGTCTAATATCTGCCAGGACTGACACTTCTGTAATAACTGTGCAAGGTCTAGAAATTGGACTAATCGTTCTGAAAGGGTTGGTTGAAAGTCTAACATCTGCCAGGACTGACACTTCTATAATAACTGTGCAAGGACTAGAAATTGGACTAATCGTTCTGAAAGGGCTGTTTACAAGTCTAATATCTGCCAGGACTGACACTTCTGTATTAACTGTGCAAGGACTAGAAATTGGACTAATCGTTCTGAAAGGGATGGTTGCAAGTCCAATATCTGCCAGGACTGACACTTCTGTAATATCTGTGCAAGGTCTGAAAATTGGACTAATCGTTCTGAAAGGAATGGTTACAAGTCTAATATCTGCCAGGACTGACACTTCTGTAATATCTGTGCAAGGTCTAAAAATTGGGCTAATAAATGCTTAAGGATTGGAGCTCTCTTTTATAATTGTGCAAGGACTAGAACTTCTGTATGGACTGAAACTTTTGTATTAAGTCTGCAAGGACTAGAAAGTGGATTCATATCTACGAAAAATCTGGAACTCTCTCTGATAGTTGCGCAAGGACTTTAAATCCGTCCAACAAATGTGAAAGAACTGGAAATCTATCTAATAATGATGCAAGGATCCAAAATAAAAATCTTTTTGTGAAAGAATTGGAAATTCTTCTGATAACTGTGGATGGACTAGAAATAGGACTGATATATATGAAAATCTCAAAATTTCTCCTGATATCTGCTCTAGGACTAGAAATAGGACTTATTTTTGTAAAAAGACTAAAATTTCCCCTGGATCAGATATCGAACTATTGGTTGTGAATAGACTAAGGCCGCTTTCACACCAAAGTAGCACGTCGCACGTGACATACCACGTGCGACGAGCCTCTTTGGTGTGAAAGCGGCTTTCATATATTTCCAGATGTTCGCTTTCAACTGGCGTACCACGTGGCATGCCACATGCGACGTGCAACTTTGGTGTGACATCGGCCTAAAATTTCCCACTGATAATTGTTTTAGAACTAGAAATCGGACTGATGTCCATGAAAGGCCTGGAATTCGATCTAATAACTGCGAGAGCACTGGCTCTGTCAAAAACTAGTGAAAACTAGTCTGATAGCTGAACATACAGGAAATTGGTGTAATAGCATTGAAAAGTCAGGATGTTAATGGGATCACCGTGAGAAGAATGGAAATATGTTTAATAACTGTGAAAAGACCAGAAATCAGTCTGAGAAGGAAAGATAAATACTTATTAGGAACCAGAAAAGATCAGGAAATGAGATTGGATGGTAAGTAATGTGACACGACAGATAATTTACTAGAAAATGTAGTTTGGAAGCAATCTTCCAGTGTATCTAAAGTGAATTTATGGATATGTAGACCTTGAAAATTCTTGACACATCTCTTATTATCCCTTCACATTTGACAAGTTACAACACTCCCCATTTCTTTATTTCTTTACTTTATGTTTCTTGGTGCCCAGGACTCCCATTTCTTTATTTCTTTGCTTTATGTTTCTTTGTGCCCAGGCCCGATGAGGGCAATTTTCTTTGCCCATCTTGGTGTCACTCATAAAAAATTGGTTTTAATAAAGACCTACGACTGTGTGTGCTTTTATTTTTGTTTATTTTTTTAAAGCACTCAAAATAGGTCTAACTTGTCTTCACTCTAAAATTTCGCCAATGACCCGACCATTACTTGAATGCAGAATCGTGGACCATAATTTCATGGGTGAGCGCAGCCTCAGCTCTTAATTTTGGAATGATCGTGGGCTAAACTTTAATGAAAACCCAGAACCCAATATCTTAAGAACTAGACGAGATTGTTAATAGCCTATTCTCTTGTCTCCAAGCCCTTGGTAACTCAAGAATTAAATGCCTTAGGTTAGCAAGGGCATGCACTCAGGGTAACGATTACAATTGCCAAAACAAGGCCTTCGCAAGAAGGCAACCGTCCTAGCCCTTGGTAGAAAAGGGAGTCCGTGACGTAAAACCGGAACAAGAACACCTCCGGCAGTACCACTTCTCTGTGGCACCAATCTCTCCACTGCTCAGGCAAGAAATTAGGCATACACTGACCTATCTTGCACTTCTGAATCTCCTTAGAAAGTAAGACAAGAGAAAGATATCCCATTTACGTCACGGACTCCCTTTTCAACCAAGGGCTAGGACGGTTGCCTTCTTGCGAAGGGCTTGTGTTGGCAGATGTACTCGTTACCCTGAGTGCATGCCCTTGCTAATCTCAGACCGTGGCGGGACGCGAACCCTCGACCTGATGCCTCAAAGTCGCGGACGCTATCGCCTGAGCCACGGTGAATAATGCTGTTCTGCATCGCCTTAAAAAGTAAGACAAGAGAAAGATATCCCACTTTGATTAGTATTATTAATTTTTTCTTTAGGAGATTCTGAAAGGTAGTCTATTCTGAAATGCTTTTTCAAGGATTGTTTTACGGCTTTTTACAGTTAAGTTCTGTATATTTAAGCCTTAAAAAGTGGACGTTGCATTGAACAAAAGTATTAGAATCTCTTAAGGGAATAAAGTAGTAGGTTGGCCCATGGCATTAAGCGCCCGTTGCGATACTACAGCTGAAGGGTGTTGTGGACTAATAAGACTGTCCAGGACAGTTCGATTTTAAGTCTTCTTTCAGTTACGGTTCTCTTTCTATGTCTACATCAACAACGAATATTCTTGCATATTCATTACACATGTTTTATTATCCCTTCACATCTGACAAGTCACAATACTCCTCATCTCTGTTTCTCTCTATGTTTTCTTCGTGCCCTGGCCCGACGAGGGTGATTTATTTTTATATTCTTTTTTTGGCCCGTCCTGGCGTCAC
>JAXCGZ010007089.1:0-16490 GCA_037179515.1 Halocaridina rubra | reverse complement strand
CTAACACCACCAGCACAAAGAACGCCACCACTCTCCATTGTACTAAGTATGGTCAAGATTAGAGCTACTGGAAGCACGTCCTCACTGGATGAACCCAGGAAAGAACAGCAGTCCGTCAGTTAATATAAATTTGGATGAGGAATATAACAATTTTGTCATGACTCTTAAGAATAGTCAGAGAGACTATATTCCCATGAAACATTGCAGATCAAGAAAAAATGACCCTAAATGGATGAACAATAGAATTAAGAATCTTATAGGTATTAAAAGAGGAATATACAGGAAACTAAAAAGAGGTGAAGAGCTGGTGAGGCAGCAATATATACAGTTAAACAGGGAAGTTAAAAAGATAGTTAGAGAGTCGAAAAGAAAATACGAAGTTAGAATAGCAGGAGAAGCTAAAGAAAATCCTAAAGGGTTTTATCAACATTATCAAACAAAATTTAAGGAAAAAGTCGGACCAATTGAAGTAGCCAATGGCCATATCACAGATGACGATAAAGTGATGTGTACATGTTTAAATGATTATTTCTTATCTGTATTTACCAATGAAAACTTGGAAAATATTCCGGAAGTAGAATCCATTTACAGAGACAGTCCCGATAAAATACTCAGTTCAATAAATATTACGAGAGAGGAGGTAATAAAAGAAATAGATAAATTAAAGGCTCATAAATCTCCGGGACCTGATGTAATATATGCTAGAATATTAAAGGAATGCAAGGAAGAGCTTAGTTGTCCACTAACTGCATTATTTAATAATTCAGTAAAATTAGGATCGGTACCCATGGAGTGGAAATTGGCAGATGTGGTACCAATATTTAAAAAAGGAGAACGAGTTAAAAAGAATAATTATAGGCCGGTAAGTTTAACGTCAACCGTGGGTAAGATTCTAGAATCCATAATTGCAAATAAAATAAGGGCACATCTAGAATTACACAGACTGATAAAACTTTCACAACACGGGTTTCTTAAGGGTTTTTCGTGCCTTACAAACTTACTGTCTTTTTATTCAGAAGTTTACGAGGCAGTAGATTGTGGCAAAGAATATGATACAATATATCTAGATTTTAGCAAAGCTTTTGATAGAGTTCCTCACAAAAGATTAGTTAAAAAGCTGGAAGCTCATGGTATAGGAGGAGCTGTTCTCAGATGGATCAAACAATGGTTAAAAGACAGAAAACAGAGGGTTTGCATAAATGGAGAGAAATCAGAGTGGGGCTCGGTTACTAGCGGGGTACCACAAGGCTCGGTACTGGGTCCCCTATTATTCATCGTATATCTAAATGATCTGGATTTGGATATCAGTAGTAACCTAAGTAAATTCGCAGACGACACTAAAATAGGTAGAACTATAAATGGAAAAGAAGACATTCATGCTTTACAAGAAGATCTAAATAGATTATCTGAATGGTCGGACAAATGGCAAATGGAATTTAATGTTGAAAAATGTAAAGTAGTTAAAATGGGTACTATAAAAGACAATACTAGTTATAAGCTAAATAACCATGAAATCATGAGTTCTCAGTGTGAAAGGGATTTGGGAGTTCTTGTGAGTAGTAGTCTTAAGCCAAGAGAGCAATGCACAGCAGTCAGAAATAAAGCAAACAGAATTTTAGGATTTATCTCAAGAAGCGTTAGCAATAGGACGGAAAAAGTTATTTTGCAGCTCTATCTTGCATTAGTTAGGCCCCATTTAGATTATGCTGTGCAATTCTGGTCACCCTATTATAGAATGGAAATTGAATCCTTGGAGAGAGTGCAGCGAAGAATGACCAAGATGATACACAATATCAGAAATCTACCATATGAGGACAGATTAAAAAAACTTAATCTACATTCTCTAGAGAGGCGAAGAGTTAGGGGGGATATGATTGAAGTGTATAAATGGTTTAAAGGGATTAACAAGGGAGATATTAATAAAGTTTAAAAAATTCATGATCAAACCAGAACTCGTAATAATGGATTTAAGCTTGATAAATTTAGGTTCAGAAGGGAAATTGGTAAAAATTGGTTTGGTAATAGAGTAGCTGATGCATGGAACAAGCTTCCTAGTAGGATAGTAAATGCCAATACCTTAGACACCTTCAAATGTATATTAGATAGACATATGACAGAGGTAGGGTGGGTATGAATAGGTTAGTGCTTGTTAGAAAAACCATAAAAAGAAAAAATAGAATAAATAAGTAGAGTAGAATAGAATAGGTTAGACATGCTGAAAATACAATTAAAAAATGGAGCTGCCTCGTGTGTGCCAGTAGGCATGTTGCAGTGTCCTCTATTCTTATGTTCTTATGTTCTTAAAATACAATTCAAAAATGGAGCTGCCTCGTGTGTGCCAGTAGGCATGTTGCAGTGTCCTCTATTCTTATGTTCTTATGTTCTTATGAATTCGAATGGTAAAAGAGACTAATTCAAAATGAGCATTATTATGAAATATAAGTATAGAACTCTGTTCTTACTTTAAAATGCCAGTATCAGTTGCATATATACTGCTATTCCTGACTCAGTATTTTTATTTTTATTTTTATTATTCTTATTATGATCATGATTACTATTATTGTTATGATTATTATGTTAGCTGTTATTGTTGCTATCACTCTATGGCCTTTTGCTAATTGTTATTCTTGTAATGCTATCAGTAGTAACCAAATGATTTGTATTTTTATTTTGAATTCATGCTCTTATGTTACCGTAGTCACTGCTAATAAGAATATTTCCTTAGTGGCTGTTCTCAGCATTTCATGACTTTTCTTTTTGATACCTATAGTATACTAATGTAATGTATCAGTTACTCAGCTATGTCCTACGTATCTTGGAATAATAATCTAATGGTGTAGACACATACTTTCAATTACCACCCTATTTCCAGGTATCCCCGACCTGCAATTTTAAATTTTATATTCACAAACCAATCCCTTTTACCCATTGGAGAGATTGCAAGCGCCTGCAGATGCAGGGAGGTGGAGTATACCCTTTGAATGCTTACATAAGGCCGTTGTTTGTATTCAGAGGTCATATCTATTATCTCTTGATTTTGCATTAGCGACATTAGGCCCTAGTTTCCGGCCCTAGAATCTTCTCCAGGCTATGCTCATATTTTTCAGCTGGAGTGAGATGCACCTCCATGGGGAGGTAGCATGAGAGGTGGTCCTTGGACCACCTCGAGATCTACAGAAACGCGGGCGGGAGGGGTTCATGGCAGATGCATTGATACCCTTCTGTTGTCCGGTCCTGTCTCGAGAAAAAGAATTCGCAGTACGTGGTTACAACCCGGACCTACCTCAAAGTGTAAGGTGGGGGTTGAACAGAAACAAGGTGTGGGAATAAGCCCAAGACCGAGCAATGATGGGTGGGGAGGGGCTGGGGAATTGAAAATCCCTATAATAAAAAAATGAGAAATGGAGCTGAAAAAAAAAATCCCCATACATATAATAAATTCCATGAAAAAATGAGAAAGGGAATTGAAAATCCCCATAATTAAAAATTTTAAAATAGTTAAAAATGGGAATTGAAAATCTCTATAATTAAGAAAGTTAAATAATTAAAAAGTTAAAAAATGTCCCCAAAGGAAAATAACGTCTTTTCAGCTACGTATCGAAATGATAGAGATGGCCCACCGTCTTTGACAACGTTTGAAGGAAAAACAAAACAAAACATTGTAATCTTTTGTAATTTTAAGATTAGAATTAGTGAAACCTCAAAGACTCCCCTAGAAGTAAGTGTCATTAATGGGTAGTTGTCATTTTTCAATGGTGCATGTGTTGAATTCTCATTTTCTTTTCTCACTATAAAGTGTGTTATATGTTGCTATTGAATACTTGCCGAGATCATATCCAACTGTATTTTATATTATTTAAGTAACTTAATAATGTTCATTGAGTTTCTCTCCTATATCACTTCGTCATTGAATATGAGTTACATATTGTAATTGTGAATATTTTTAACTCTTTTAGCACCATGACAAATGTTTTGTTTTAGTAATGAATATTTGCATAGATTATATCCAAATGTATAATATATTATTTGAGTAATGAAATAGCTTATTTAGTTTTCTTCTTAAATAATTTTGTCAATGATCACTAGCTATATATTGCAATTGTGAACACTTACTTTAGATTTTTTTGTCTTTAATTAGAATGCTTATTGTAAGGAACATATTTTTCTTTTGTTAGTTTTTTTTTCTGAAATTAAATGTTCTGTATGTATGAGAATGTCTTTCAAGAGAATTTTAGTAAGCATTAAGAAAACAGTAATTCTGATATTCCTGTAATCTGTTTAGATAATTATATGAAATTGTAATAGTGTGATAAGTCAGTTGATTAAATAGTTCTGCCCCCCCTTTTTTTTTTATTAATGATAGTTAAAAATTATGAGGCTCTCAAAAAAAGTGTTTAATGTTTCCTCTGAAATACACTATTTCAGAGTGGTTGTGGGGAGTGTCGTAAGGAAAGTCAAGTGTTTGTGTTGCCTTTAGGCCTCTCACATAGATGCCAAGAGCTGGTAGAGGTCAGAGGGCACAACCTAAAACCCACCCACCAGAGAGGACAGCATACTCAGAGCTCTCCAGTTAGGAGTTAGACCTTGCTGTGGGCAGTACTACGCTCTAAAGGGGGCAGGGAACTGTGAGGTGTGTTAAAGGGGAGCTTGAGGCATTAATTACGTGTAATCTCTTGATAAATAAGTTTAAAGAAGAAGATGCTTATCTATCAACTTGTATGTCATGCCAGTGTTATGTAGCTTCATCGTAAAGAGAGAGAAGGACAACGCGTCTTATATATATATATATATATATATATATATATATATATATATATATATATATATATATATATATATATATATATATATATATATATATATATATATATATATATATATATATATATATATATATATATATATATATATATATATATATATATATATACCGCAATTGCTAAAGTGTTGGACTAGGGATGTGAGAACACACGTTTGAGCCTTTAAGGGGCATTAGGAGAGGCATCCACCCTTAATTCCCCAGCTCCAACTTGTCATATCCACGACCATTAGCTTTGACTCTCTCCCTGCTTCTATGTCTTTTTAACTATTTTCTTTTTCTTTCAAAAACAATCTGATCGTCAACATAGAGCCTAATCCTTTCATATATCTGGTTTGTAATTACTTTGACTACTCTGTCTGGCTGTTATATATATATATATATATATATATATATATATATATATATATATATATATATATATATATATATATATATATATATATATATATATATATATATATATATATATATATATATATATATATATATATATATATATATATATATATATATATATATATATATATATATATATATATATATATATATATATTTCTGCCTTGCCCATGAGCTGCTACATTTTGATGGATTCGGTTTTACGTCACAACTCCCTTTTTCTGCTAAGGGCTAGGACGGTTGCCTTCTTACGAAGGACTTGTTTTGGCAGATGTCATTGTTACCCTGAGTGTATGCCCTTACTAACCTCAGTCCGTGACGGGGTGCGAACCCTCGACCTGCCGCTACCATGACGCTACTATTTTGCAAGGGAGACTATGAGCTGCTACATTTTCTTGTTCGTAAATGTTTTCTTAGATACAAAACAGAACTTGCTTAGTTAAAGACGTCAAGTAAAACTGACAGCAGTTTAGAGCGATAGAATGTCAAAATGTCCTACAGTTTGCTGTCATGGCAAAATGTACCATACAGATCAGGTGGTGAACGAACACACCTAACGTACTCTTCCGAATGGAAGGGGTGGTACTGTGATCAGTGGTGGCAAGCTACACTCAAACAACAATCGCTACACCTGTTGAGCGAGTACATTGAGAGGACTGTTGTGCGGTAGCCAATGTGTCTTAATTCTTCATAATTAATCCCTTCAATATTACAGTTATTCACTCGTTCTTACTGTTTACAGTAAAACCAATGATAGTTATGTATGTCACTATTCATTTTCACAATTTCTTTCAAGAGGCACTAAGTATTTTAATAGTAATGAATGGTTTGTGCATTTAAATGGCGCTCACAGCATTTTTCTTTCCTGTTTGAGATATGTCATTTCATAATGTAGTATAAAATATCAGATTTTCTTTTTCAAACTAAATAAAGATGCGAAATTCAGTTTTTATAATGATTTTAAAAAGCATGCTTACGAAGAAACAGTGCAACACTAATATCGTATCTGACAACTGAGCTGGCAGCCTGGTTCTTGGGGTACCCCGGTAGTGTTGCTACCTCCGAGCCCCAGGATTGTGAAAAAAGACGAATCAGTCAGCTGTTGAAGCAGCAAGTGCGAGGTTGTGTAAAGTGTCTTTGTAATGTGACTGCGGTTCATATGCCTTTTCATTGTGTACTTCTCTATGAATTCGTGCGCCGTATGCACTTAATAATCTTGATGTATGAAAGGCCATATTCAATGTCTTCTTTTATCTCTTGATTTCGTCCGTAATTTTCGTGTTTTGCAGTGATTGTTTCAGTAAATGTTTGAGCAATAATGATGCTGAAATGAACCTTTCTCCCCAAAGTAAATTACTCCGTGGTTCGGTGTCATGAGCTTTTATTGTATTTTTTTTTTTTAATCTGGATTAAGTATTTATCTTTTTAGTGAATATATGTCGAAGATTTATGTTATTTAGGTGTAGATGTGCCATTTTCGAGGGGGTCGAGAAAACTGCTACTCGTACACAACAGCTCGTACTTTATTTTTCACGTATTTATCTTGTTACAGGTTAAAAATATTCATTTATTCTATTTAAATGTTATCTCAAATTATTAGCTCGTAAGCGTCTGAGCCCGAGTCTTATATTAGGCATATTGCAAACATTCCAGTTTAATCCTGATATAAGGATTAATTAAACTGATCAGTGTTCATTTCTTTATACGGATATTCGGTTAATATTACTTTAACCGGATTGATTCGGTTTACCAGGATGAGAATAGAAGGAGAGAACGGAGCACCTCTCTCTCCTGGATCTTCCGCTGCTTCTAATTCCTCAGCAGGTAGGATACAACGTTTTTATGGAATTATTTTCACTGCTAGATGGCTATTTCAGCCTGTCTTGAAGTGGGTTTCGCGTTGACTGGGGGCTACCATTTAACTTTTTTTTTTTAAGATAAGTAAACTTTAATATAAGGTTTTATGTAATGAATAAAATAAAACCATCGATTCTTTATCGTAAAAGGTTTATTTATTAACACGCTTCAGGGATCTTGAAAAATGAAATCCGAGTTTATTTCATTAAAAAGATGTCTCTCTTTTATTAGTGGTTTATAATGATACTCAGGATGCTGGGTCACGTCTAATTTATTATGCTTTTTCACGTCTTATGCAAACTTTAGAAGTACTTAAACCCTCAAGGATAGTTAGTGTGTTTCACATACTTAGTGCTAAATCTATATGCTTAGTATTTCTCACACACTTAAGCTATGCTAAGATGATTATAAGCTTTGCATGTCACATGCTTAGGTCATGCTTAGATTATTTGCTTATCTAACTCTGTATTCCTCGCCCACTTAGCTGTGCTAACACTGTCCATGCTAATATTACCATGGTATGTGTCGCATATTGAGGCTCTTCTAAGAATAGATGCTTATACTAGCTCTTTCTGTCTCATATACCAAGGCAATGCTGACTATTATATACACGTACCAACGTGTTATGCCTCACATACTCAGGTTACGCTAAGATTATATTCTTCTACTAATCGGTATACCTTCTATACTTAGCTTCTGCTAATATTATATTCATATACCAATTTGGTGTGCTTCCTATACTGAATTGGTAATGCCTAACATACCTAGATTCTGGTAAGATAATATGGTCCTTCTAACTTGGTATGTCTCACATAATCAGGCTATTCTGAGATTGTGTGTTTATACCACCTTTCTTGCACATACTTGTGCTATGCTAAAATATATTCTTATACTGAACTTTGTATGCTTCACATGCTTACACTGCTCAGTATTGGCCTATACCATCTTCATATAGTTCACATACTTAGCATATCTAGGTATGATTATTTTATACTAACTTGGTATGCCTCGCATGCTCAAACTATGCCAAGTCTTACATACTGAAGTTATTCTAAAAAGAATGACTACTTTGACATGTCTCGCCTTCTAAGCCTAAATTTAGAAGAAGAAAAAAATGATTGTATTTCTGTAGCTATTTATCCCCATTCGAATGGGCTGGACACTGTCTGGAGCTGGGGAAGTCAAACGGGAGATAAAGTAACACATTGGCATTCCGAATTACTTTCATATGCATTGTTATATGATTTTGATTTTAATAAATACTGTTCATTATGATAAAAAAAAAATCGTCTTGTGATTGTATTATGGCTGATTTATGGTCATAAGTCTCACACTATTTGGAGTAAAGAAGGATTTATTGTATTTTTTTTATTTTATTATATAGACGAAATATGAAGCATTGAATTTACCAGTGAAATGTTTTTAACATTAATAATTTTCACCCAACTTTTAGCACAACGGTATATGAATTTTTTATATGATGCGTCTTTTGTTGTTGCGAGTACTGCACTTGAATGAACTACATTATTAATATTATTCGTTAACTGGAGATTACAATTTTAATTTCTAAAAAAAGAGGAGTTCTTATGACTTTTTTGTTTTAACCATATATATATATATATATATATATATATATATATATATATATATATATATATATATATATATATATATATATATATATATAACATTCACGAAATTCTCGTGAATTTTATCATGCTAGTTCTCCTTAGGATAGGATTTTGTGACTTTAACGAGGGACAATATTATGTGTTTGGGTTTGCTATCCTATTTCTTAATCTGTTTGTATCATCCTCTACTGTTCGTCGTAGTGATTTCTGATCTTGGAAAATTGTTGCATTACTCTTTTTCTGTGCTTGTATCACTTGAACCATCTTGCAAGATAATCTCTACAACGATGCTTTCCAAGACGAACAGCCGAGGATGATAGACAGATTAAAAATAGGATAGCAAGCCCAGAGACATAATATTGTCTCTTGTTAAAGTCACAAAATTCTATTCTAAGGAAAACTGGCATGATGAAATTCACGCTCGTTTCGTGAATAAATGTTATTTGCATAAAAAGTCTCCATGTTGGTTTTGGGAAGATTGTTGCTTTTCTCTTTTTCTGTGTTTGTATCACTTAAACCATTTTGCAAGATGAATATCTTGCGAGAAAACCTCTGCAACGATGCTCTTTTAGACGAACTGCAGAGGATGATTCAAGCAGATTAAAAAATAGGATAGCAAACCCAGAAACATTATATTGTCACTTGTTAAAGTCACATAATCCCATTCTAAGGAGAGCTAGCTTATAGCAATGTGCGTGTGTGTAAAATTACTTAATTGTAATTACCTAATTGTGCTTACGGGAAAGAGCCCCAAGCTCGTAACTTCCCGTCTCCTGGTCGGTTCCATTTTCTACTTAATGATACTTATCATATTTGTCCTTAAAACTATGGATTGTGTTAGCATTAACTCCCTCTCGCTGAGCGAATTCCAGTTATCAAATGCTCTTACACTAAAAAAGTACTTCCTTACATCCTTCCTGCGAAGAAGTTTTCTTACGAAGCTTCAATCTATGACCTCTAGTTCTATTGCCAGCCATATCAAAATATCGATCCCTATCCACTCTGTCATAACTATGAAGGAATTTAAAAACCGTCACCATACCCCCCTTAATTCTTCTAACTTCGAGTAATGGTAAGTCTAATTCCCTAAGCCTCTCTTCATAACTGAGATTGCGTATTTTTCGCTGTATGTCTTTGAACTTTTTCCAGCTTAACTACGTGCTTTTTTTCAAGTGTGGATTCCAATACGGGCTGGATATTCAAGCTTTGGCCTCATATAGGTTTCATAAATATTTATGTGAGAGAGAGAGAGAGAGAGAGAGAGAGAGAGAGAGAGAGAGAGAGAGAGAGAGAGAGAGAGAGAGAAGGATATGGCAAGGGGGAAGAGGCTCTTCAATGCAGGGGGTTGCAACAGTATATAAGGACGAGCAACAGCCGGTATTCGTATCGTCTAACAGACAACTCAGGTGAGTAAACAGACAGAAGGGAACACACAGACATTGTGACAGACACTAACAGAGATATTGACACTGGCAGAGAAAAGCTAAAGAAGACATGTGGCATCACACACAGACAAATATATATATATATATATATATATATATATATATATATATATATATATATATATATATATATATATATATATATATATATATATATATATATAATGCGTACATAGAAAAACAGACACGAATATACTAACATATCAAAGAACTCAACTAAGAGTAAGTTTATATACGTGCACAGAAAAAAAAGACCACAGAATAGACACAGGTTGAATATTAATAAGAATTATATATAAGAACAAAGTAGATATTAGAAATTTTACTGCAAGATTCATATCCATAGACATGTTACATTAAGTAGATTTTTCTCTCAAAATACTATGAGAGACTACAAATACCTCTAAACATACAGTAATAACAACAATAAATACAGTGAACGATAATAATAATAATAATAATAATAATAATAATAATAATAATAATAATAATAATAATAATAATAATAATAATAATAATAATAATAATAATAATAATAATAGTGATAATAGTAATAGTAATAATAATAATAATAATAATAATAATAATAATAATAATATAATAATAATAATAATAATAATAATAATAATAATAATAATAATAATAATAATAATAATAATGATAATAATAATAATAATAGTAATAATAATAATAATAGTGATAATAGTAATAATAATAATAATAATAATAATAATAATAATAATAATAATAATAATAATAATAATAATAATAATAATAATAATAATAATAATAATAATAATAATAATAATAATAATAATAATGATAATAATAAGATAGTAATAAGTAAGTTCTGCTTAAAATAATTACATTTTCTGTAAACAAGAAAATCAAAGAAAATAAAAAAATGGTTATATAACGTCGACTTATCCAAATATAGGCTGCCATCTTTATGTGATGAAATGCTATACGAATATCAACACAATTGTAATGACGTGTTTGCGTTTGTATATATATATATATATATATATATATATATATATATATATATATATATATATATATATATATATACACATAAACTCAAATTATTATTATTATTATTATTATTATTATTATTATTATTATTATTATTATTATTATTATTATTATTATTATTATTATTATTATTATTATTATTATTATTATTATTATTACCAAACCTTGCATATTTACATATCACCATTTCCTCAACTTTCATTATATTTTAATGCTTATTATTATTTATCACCATCAAATTTCGCTTATTTAATTAATATTTTTTACGAAATTATCAGTATATTTTACTATCATATCTTTAATGTATAAATACTTGATATTTAAGAGCACATATCTCTGGGTCCTCTGTACTATGACTGTTTTTTCTGTCTGTCGTTTAACTTTGTGTGATATTGCCTCATATCTGGCTTGTCCTTAACCTTTTTCTTTTCCTTCGTCTTGGTATTTTCTCGTGTCCGGGCATTTGTTGATGAGGGCAGTTTCTGCCTGTCCCGGTGTCACACTCTTAAAAAAAAAAAAAAAAAAAAAAAAAAAAAAAAAATATATATATATATATATATATATATATATATATATATATATATATATATATATATATATATATATATATATATATATATATATATATATATATATATATATATATATATATATATATTGATAAAATGTTATTTCATATTGTTAACAGGATGTTACGTGTACTGAGCGTTCTCTGCCTGGTGGTGGCTGCCCATGCCTGGGGCGGAGATGAAGACATGATGAAGAAATACGCCTATTCCAAGGTATGGAGATTGTACCTCCTTCATATTCCCCTGCATGTCGTAAAAGTCGCCTTAATGAGGGTGGAGCGAGAGGATTGGGAATTCTCTCCTTTGTGTTTTTCTCACAGTCGATTTTTTTTTTTAGTTAGTTACTTCCTTAAGGTACGTTTTGCTCGGTGCGATTATCGCTCAACGATGATCGTTCATGGCTCAACGAGGATCATCAAACGATTGTCTAGAGCACTAATTCTTTGTTTTTGAATGGGGCTGGTGCGATTATCGCTCAACAATGATCGTTCATGGCTCAACGATGATCGTCAAACGATTTTGTAGAGCACTATTTCTTTGTTTTTGAATGGGGCTGGTGAAATTATCGCTCAACGATGATCGTTCATGGCTCAACGATGATCGTCAAACGATTGTCTAGAGCAATATATCTTTGTTTTTAAATGGGGTTGGGGCGATTATCGCTCAACGATGATCGTTCATGGCTCAACGATGATCGTCAAACGATTTTCTAGAGCACTATTTCTTTGTTTTTGAATGGGGCTGTTTTGCCCCTTTCAAAAACAAAGACATAGAGCTCTAGACAATCGTTTGACGATCATCGTTGAACCATGAACGATCATCGTTGAGCGATAATCGCACCTAGCAAAACGTACCTTAAAGAGGGGAATTAACAGCTTTTGTATATAGATATAATTGGGAATTATTTGCTTCTTTAAGCACATTTTTATAATGTGTTTATTTTGATAATAGGAATAGCTCATGGCACCAGCCGCCCGTTGCAATACTACAGCTGAAGGTTTTTTGAACTTAAATAGGTCTGTCCAGGACAGTTCGATGTTAAGTCTTCCTTCAGTTACGGTTCTTTTTCTATGCCTACATCATAACCGAATATTCTTGGATATTCATCACACATCTTTTATTATCCCTTCACATCTGACAAGTCATTACACTCTCCATCTCTGTTTCTTTTTACTTTATATATTCTTCGTGCCCAGGCCCGATGAGGGCTGTTTTATTTTATTTTTTATTTTTGGCCCGTCCTGGTGTCACAATCATAAAAAAAAATATGTAGGAAAACTACATTATTACTAGATATATTAATTTCTTGGATATATTTTTAGTTTATTCATTGTCAATGATATTTCTAGATGAATGATTCCATTTAAAGAGAGTTTTGTATATATATATATATATATATATATATATATATATATATATATATATATATATATATATATATATGTATGAAATGTTTAGCATAACTAAAACTTATTATGCGAATATTCAGCTGTTATTATTATTATTATTCTTATTATTATTCTTATTATTATTATTATTATTATTATTATTATTATTATTATTATTATTATTATTATTATTATTATTATTATTATTATTGTTATTATTATTATTATTATTATCCAGATCATGTCCAACTGCTTTGGTGAAGAATTCGTCATGAACTGGAAAATGCAGATGAAGGCAGCATGTGACGTGTGCGAGGGAAAGGATGTCATGCAGACTGTTGTCGACCTACAGAAAATGGTGGTAAGTTTTAAACTATAAGTTAATCAATTTAATTAAAATAAAAGGAATAATGGAATACAGGGGTGTTACGTTTGCCCCCCCCCAGAAGGGAGTTGATGCAGAAATGCATATAAAAAGAGCTATGGGAGGTAGAGGGGATCAGCTCATCACATTATTACTCTCCTCTCTCCAAGGGGGGAATGAAAAAAGTGCAGAGAAAGGGATAATAAGATATGGGAGGCAGAGATCTGCTCGTCCATTGGATAGAGATTAATTCTGAGTTTTTGCAAATTCTCTCCTACAGAAAGAGCTACAGAAGAAGTATTCACCATTCAGAGCAGCGGCATCGCAACAGCCTATGTACGTTCCAGTACCTTATTATCAAGCTCAGCCTTACTTTGTGCCACAGAGCTTTAGAACGGTAATTATTATTATTATTATTATTATTATTATTATTATTATTATTATTATTATTATTATTATTATTATTATTATTATTATTATTATTATTGTCATTTTTATTATTATTATTATTATTATTATTATTATTATTATTATTATTATTATTATTATTATTATTATTATTATTATTATTATCATTATTATTATTATTATTATTATTATTATTATTATTATTATTATGAAAAGACATATTTTCTCTTCTCCAGAAACGTTCCATGCACGACTTAAGTCCAGAGGGCATGCAAATGATGAAGGAAAAACTCATGATGAAAATGAGTAATGTCACTTGCGTCATGAAAGAAATGAAATATGTAAGTAAAATGAAACACTGTGTAATATTTTGATCTTCATTTGGTGTTGCCCTTATTCAATTTTTGTGCTTCATTTTCATTTATTCAATCACTCAGTCAGCCACTCAGTCAGTCAGGCAGTCAGTCAAGCTGACCCTATGCCTGGGTTAAAAAAAACAACAACTCTGAATGTTCATGATGAGATGACTAATTTTGGAGTTTTATGAATCTATAATTAATACTTTAACCCCTTTTCATGTAGTTAATGTCTCAGAATCTGTCTGACTGCAGTGCAGCCATGCTCTCAGTCAGTCAGCCAGTCAGCCAGTCTCTTTGTATGCCTCAAATAACTGATAATGATAGTCTCGAAATTAAGAGTGTGATTGTCATAGCCTTTCCAGTACTGTTCTGATAATATGGAACACTGAAAGTCTTTTCCCAATTCCTAAAGAAACACAATATAGGCCTAACTGTCCTTATAAGGGTGCGTCCACACCGGCAACAATACATATCAACAACAAAATTGACAACATTGGACGCAACAATGTTTGTGTTGCTACTGATGCGATGGTGTCGATATGTTGGTATGGCCCTGTAAGTGGTATGTTGGTACTACTGGTGTCTTTAAACGTCGACTACGATGTTTAGGTCAATGTTTACAACTTGTTTCCGACTGCATGTTGCCGGTGTGGACGCACCTTAACAATACAATAAATAGTTCAAGCTTATACAGTCCTCTATCTGCACGAAAAGACTGCAGTCATCGTTGTTAGTTAAAGCATGCACCTATCCTTGGGTTCTAGTTGGAGTTTTCCTACAGAAACCCATTCATATGAGTATATTCTTCACGGAAGAATGACAGACTGGAGGGGATTTCCAGCCTCCTCATTGGGTCCCATTTTTCGATTTTTTTTTTAACTACACGCCCAAGGAGAAAGAAATCAGAATATATGATAAAAAGAGAATGACCTATGGGAGGCAGAGAACACTTAACTCCTAACTGAAATAGCACCCACCCACTGCAGTCTACTCACCCACAAATTCTTATCTAGTACAGTGGTAACACGCTGGCTTCGCACTCACGAGGTCGAAAGATCGGTTCCCGTCCAAGACCGAGAGTTTAAGCTGTTTACTGGCAGGTACTGCTGTGGCTGGTCACCACAGTGGGGGGTTGGGGCTTGCCCCGGTTGACGAATATCCATTGAATAATGGAAATAAAGGTTTATTATTATTATTATTATTATTATTATTATTATTATTATTATTATTATTATTATTATTATTATTATTATTATTATTATTATTATTATTATTATTATTATTATTATTATTATTATTATTATTATTATTATTATTATTATTATTATTATTATATTCTGAAACTGATTAATCTTTCACACATCTTTCCTCATTCGATCAGATAACCGAAGATAACCAACCCAACTACGAGTATTTCAACGAAGAGCTGAACAAAATGAACATCGACGAGGGACTGAGAGAAGACATGCGTGAGGCCATGGACATGTGCAGAGATTTCGCCATGTGTCTCCCCGTTGAAAAGGCCAGGAGTCCCATGAAGAAAGAGCTTGGAACTGCCATGGGATTCATGAAATGTATGCACATGAAAAAGGTATGTGCAAACGATCAAATGTGTTTATACTAGCTTTGGACAGCCACAGTGCTAAATAATGTAGAGCAATTAGAATCTAAGACTTGGGTTTTGACAGAATTGAATATTCGTTACACACCTCATATTATCCCTTCACATCTGACAAGTCATTACACTCTCCATTTCTGTGTCTCTTTATTTTATGTATTCTGCATTCCCAGACCTGATGAGGGCTGTTTTATTTATTTATTTTTTGGTCCGTTCTGGTGTCACAATCATTTTAAAAATAATTAAATTACTTTGATCAGGTTAGCTAAATACATGATATTTTGGTTCAGAGTATATGGTTTAGACAGCTACGCTGGTAAGTTGAATAGGTTTGGTAGAATCTAAGTATATTGTTCTGAGGAGAAGGTATTTTTAGCCACACACTTACATAGAGTATGTTTGGTAGATTCTAAGAATTTTTCTCAGGAAATATCTAGTGATCGATATTAGTTTTCGATTGTGAGGACGTGCTTCCAGTAGCTCCAATCTTGACCAAACTTAGTACAATGGAGAGTGGTGGTGTTCTTTGTGCTGGTGGTGTTAGTGGTAGTGGTGTTGGTGGTGGTGTCGTTGTTGGTGCTGTTTGTGGCTGTGCTGG
>JAXCGZ010007088.1:10000-16529 GCA_037179515.1 Halocaridina rubra | reverse complement strand
TATTCTCAGGCATAAGCGAATCCCAGAAGCCAACATGGCAGGGGAGACTTGAAGAAAATAAAGCTTATGTTGTAGACCTGATAAGAAAACTTGGAGTAGTTTGTGGTCCTGATGATATTGTAAACATTCACCAACTAGGCAAATATTCGAGGGAAGGAAGCAGCAGAGACCAACAAAAGTAACCTTTGAGAAAGGGGAAACATGTTGAGAAAATATTGATGAGAAAAAAAAGTCTAAAAGACCTTCAAGAATTCAAAGAAGTGTTCATTAGACGATACAGAACACAGGAAGAGATGGGAGAAGATCAATAAAATTGTTGCAAGAGGCAAGAAGGTTAAATGAGGAAAGAATATGAAGAAGAGAATAAAAATTTTCATTTCAGAGTTCTTCCAGACAAAAGGGAGATAAAGAAGATAATGACAGCAGATCAGGGGATGGGGCCTCATTAAGATTCTTATACACAAATGCTGATGGATTAGCTGGTAAGGCAGTAGAATTAAAAGATAGGATTCACAACAATAAGGCAGATATAGTAGCAATTACAGAGACTAAGTTTAGTGAGGACATAAACAGTGTCACAGTTTTTCATAAGGGCTTCAGAGTATTAAAGGTTGAAAGATCTGAGAGGACTGGTGGAGGGATACCACTGCTCATAAGTGAAAGGATTCAAGTTGAAGAAATAAAGTTGGCTATAGAAAGTGAGTTCAAGGAATTTATTGTTGCTCGCATAAATACTGGGATACATTGGATAAATCTTGACCCACACAGTGGTGAGGACTCATTCGGGGCAAGATTCCTAGATTGTGTACAAGGGAATTTCCTACACCAACATGTAATTGAACCAATGAGGGCCATGGGTGGGGATGAGCCATCACTACTTGATCTAGTATTCACAGATAATGTGTTGGATATTTAAAACAATTGAGTATGAACCACCAATTGGAAAGAGTGACCACTGTGTGTTGTTGATGGAGTATATCATTGACGATACTCTGCCTGAGAGTAGAGGCACTGAGGACATGAGGAGGAACTATCCGAAAGGAGATTACATCTAAATGAATGAGCTTTTTGCAGTTATTGACTGGAGAACCTTATTTTACAACAAATCTGCACAAGAAATGCATGACATCTTTTGTGAGAAATATGGGAAGATAGTAGATTGCTGCATACCTGTCACCAAAGTAGGTGTAATTCATGCCAGAGAGAAATGATTCGATAATGAGTGCAAAAGAGCTAAGGAATGGAGAGACAAATGCTGGAATAGGTATAGGTCAAGAAAAAACATAAATGCCTGGCAAAGCTACAAAAGAGCAAGAAATGATTACCTAAGTAAAAGAAGAGAGGCAGAGAGAGACTATGAAAGGGACATCACCAGGAAGGCTAAAGAAAATCCCAACCTTTTCCACAGTTTTATCAGAGGAAAACTGAAGGTAAAAGAACAGGTTTTAAGGCTTAAGAGAGCAGATGGAAGCATCACTGAGACGGATGAAGAAATCTGCAAAGAATTGAACAAGGAGTTTCAGTCAGTATTTAGAGTAGAAAATACCCCACCCCCTCAGATTTCAGAGATAGAAGCACTAAGGCCGGCATTAGAGAACATCAACCTTACAGCCATACAGGTATTCAAAGTGAAGATGGAGTTAGATGTTCATAAAGCTAGAGGTCCTGATGATAAATCTCCTCATGTACTTAAAAAATGCACAAACTCAATATCAGTGGCACTAAGTACCATATTTACAAAGTCACTGGAATCAGGAGAGATTCCAAGATGCTGGAAACAAGCAAACGTGATACCTATCTTCAAAAAGGGAAGGAAGGATACGACTTTGAACTATAGACCAGTTTCCTTGACCAGCATAGTTTGCAAAGTTATGGAGAAACTACTAAGGAAACATATCTCTCTTCACTTGGAAGCCTTCAACTTTTTGTCAGTGAGGCAACATGGCTCCAGAGAAGGTAGATCAACAGTAACAAAATTATTAGAATTTTATGATGAGGTAAGCCGAATCTTACAGGAAAGAGAAGGCTGGGCAGATTGCATATTCCTAGACTTCCAGAAAGCGTTTGACACTGTTCCACATGGGAGACTTGTTAAGAAGCTGCAAGCAATAGCTAGAATAGGTGGAAATGTCTTGGAATGGATAAAAAGTTACTTAGAAGGAAGAGAACAGAGGGCTAGAGTAAGACACTCAGTGTGTGAATGGAGAAGAGTTAGTAGTGGAGTTCCACAGGGTTCAGTTTTAGGGCTACTGTTGTTCCTTGTATATATGAATGACCTACCAGAGTCTGTAAATTCATTCTTGAATATGTTTGCAGATGATGGAAAGATTGTGAAGAAAGTAGGAAACGAGAACAATGGTAGAGAACTTCAGGAAGATCTAAATAGTCTGTATGAGTGGTCAGAAAAGTGGCTAATGAAATTCAATATTTCAAAATGTAAGGTAATGAGAATGGGTACAAGTGCAAGAAGGCCCAAGCTTGACTACTAGGTGGCTGGAATACAACTTCAAGACACAGAAAATGAGAGAGATCTAGCAGTAAACATACTGGCAGATTTGTCTCCAGAAATACATATAAATGGCATAGTAAGGGCAGCATATGCCTTTTAATCAAATGTAAGGGTTGCCTTCAGGTACATGGACAAGGAAATGTTCAAAAATATTTATGTAACCTATGTGAGGCCAAAACTTGAATATGTAGCCCCCTTTTGGAATCTGCACTTGAAAAAGCACATAGCTAAGCTTGAAAAAGTTCAAAGACATTCCACGAAACTGGTGCCAGAAATACGCAATCTCAGTTATGATGAGAGGCTGAGGGAATTAGACTTACCATCACTCGAAGCTAGAAGATTGAGGGGAGATATGGTGACATTCTTTAAATTCCTTCATGGTTATGATAAAGTGGATAGGGATCGATATTTTGATATGGCTGGCTCTAGAACTAGAGGTCATAGTTTGAAGCTTCGTAAGAAAATTTCTTTGCAGGATGTAAGGAAATACTTTTTCAGTGTAAGAGTAGTTGATAATTGGAATTCGCTAAGCGAGGAAGTAGTTAATGCTATCTCAATCCATAGTTTTAAGGACAGGTATGGTAAGGATCACTAAGTACAAAATGGAACCGATCAGAACACGGGAAGATACGAGCTTAGGGCTCTTTCCCGTAAACACAATTAGGTAATCACAATTAGGTAATTACATATATGTAACTATTTTTAGCAATAATTTGGAAGGCTACCTTAGTGATACATATATCCACCAATATCTGCTTTATTAACAGTATTTCCTACTGGAAAACCACAGTAATATCTATAATTCTAAATGTAAGTCTCTAAGCGACACAAGAGAGAGAGAGAGAGAGAGAGAGAGAGAGAGAGAGAGAGAGAGAGAGAGAGAGAGAGAGAGAGAATAATGCAGAACATTATATTATGTAGGTAAGAAAATGATTATTTTATGTTTTGTATGATTAATATTAAAACATGTTTTTCAGCTCAGATATTACAATGTACGTTTTTTTTTATACTTAAAATTTTGCATTTCATGCTAATAGCTTTTCCTTACAAAATGCGTAATACCTTTTATCCCTTTAGCGGGCAAAGGGCCTGAACAGGGTGCTTAATTCGTAATTTTTGGCGACATGCTGGCGCCAATCAAATGTGTCAATTATGCTCACGTCACTTTTAGTCAATAGCAGCACGTCTTGGCTGTGCTTTACGACAGTTTGGGCTTGATATTCCTCACAGTTTTCTCTCACCTGGTCCTACAAGAGAGCATACTACACTTTGACGGCAAATTGAGCAGATCTGCGTCGAGTGACTCCTCATTTTGTAGCTACAGAGACCCGAGATATGGAGGTAAGTTCTTGAAATATTTTTTTTTTCATAGCTAAATAGTTGTTAATCATCTTGAGATAATCCAGAAAAGTTTTTGTGACCTCTAAACCTATGAAAAAATTGCGTGAGAAAAAAGAAAAACTTGAAGAGCAAGTACTGGCTTCAAACCGGTTTCACGGGAAAACGTATTTTAGCTCAAACATCCTTCAACGGCTGTATAGCATGACATACGGGAAGCCACGATTTCTAAATTACATTAATTATTAACATTAGTCAACGTAAACATATAAGTGAATAGCATGTTTTGGAACATTCTAGTATACTTTTTGATTATCCTAGTGATATTTCAGGTGATTCACAAGTTTTATATAATATTCAAAACCATGAAATAAGTTTCTTGTAAAAAAATTTAAATAATTATTGAATAATTATATAATAATTACATAATAATTATAGCACAAATATGTAATGATAATATTGATAGCCAAATTAAATTATTATTATTATTCGCTAGCTCATATTTTCTGATCATTGATATTTTTTTTTCTCTTTTAGACTAGACTCTTCTATGGTGGAAGCAGTTCTTCCCCACTGACCCCAGTGAGAGTAACAAAGACAATCCTGCAGACATCGAAATTGATGCTGATGATGTGGACAATGGTCCTGATTTTCAGCAGCACGTCGAAGCTGCCCTAGCTGATGATGCCTGTGATGAGGAGAAAATTCTATCTCCTCGTAGGAAAAAACAAAGAGGTAAATAGCAATTTCATTTGTGGCACTTTTGCTCATGTTGCTTTTCTTTTTTTATTAGCAGGAAATTTTATTCCTCTGCATCATATGTATATATATATATATATATATATATATATATATATATATATATATATATATATATATATATATATATATATATATATATATATATATATATATATATATATATATATATATATATATATATATATATATATATATATATATATATATATATATCAATATCTATATCTTTATCTATATCTATATCTATATCTGTATCTATATATATATATATATATATATATATATATATATATATATATATATATATATATATATATATATATATATATATATATATATATATATATATATATATATATATATATCAATATCTATATCTTTATCTATATCTATATCTATATCTGTATCTATATATATATATATATATATATATATATATATATATATATATATATATATATATATATATATATATATATATATATATATATATATATATATATATATATATATATATAACCAAATAAGCACATTACATATGTGAAAACATGAATCATTTTTTACCCCGACCGGGACTCGAACCTAGGACTTATGATTACTAAGTCAAGGCGCTACCACTACACCACAGAAGGTTAAAAGGAATCCAACCTTATAGCTTATATCTGCTATACTTAGGAATGAACGCATTCTATCTGAATGCCATTATGTTCATATTACAGATTCCCCAACCTCACTCGTGGCTTCATTTTTGCATTTAATTCAATTCCCAATCTCATTCGGGCCATGGAATAACCAAATAAGCAAATTACATATGTGAAAACATGAATCATATTTTACCCCTACCGGGACTCGAACCTAGGACTTATGATTACTAAGTCAAGGCGCTACCACTACACCACAGAAGGTTAAAAGGAATCCAACCTTATAGCTTATATCTGCTATACTTAGGAATGAACGCATTCTATCTGAATGCCACTAAGTTCATATTACAGATTCCCCAACCTCACTCGTGTCTTCATTTTAGCATTTAATTCAATTCCAAATCTTATTCGGGCCATGAAATAACCAAATAAGCAGATTGCATATGTGAAAACATGAATCATTTCTTACCCCGACCGGGACTTGAACTTAGGACTTTTATTATTATTATTATTATTATTATTATTATTATTATTATTATTATTATTATTATTATTATTATTATTATTATTATTATTATTATTATTATTATTATTATCATTATTATTATTATTATTATTATTATTATTATTATTATAATTATTATTATTATCATTATTATTATTATTATTATTATTTATTATTATTCTTCTTCTTCTTCTTCTTCTTCTTCTTCCTCTATTTGCTTTCCCATTTTCATATGGGGTTGCATCTCTTCACTAGTCGTCTCCACTGGTTCCGGTCCATCACTTGCTCCTCCCCCAACTGTCTCTCTCTGAGATCCTCCTTCAGTCGGTCCTTCCACCGTAGTTTAGGTCTTCCTCGTCTATGTCTGCCCTGCACGTCCATCTCCATCACTCTCACACCCACGTAGTCTTCTTCTCTCCTCTTCACATTGCCGTACCACTGTAATCTCCTCTCCTGCGCTTTCGCTGACTCCTCCACCACCTTCACTGTACCTCTGATCCGGTCATTTCGTATCCTGTCCTCCCTTTGGGTTAAGTCTTACGTCAGGACGGTTCTTTCCTCATGCTTACATCTACACTAAATATTCTGGCTTTTTCAGTACACATCTCTTGCTATTCCATTGCATTTGACAAGTCAGGACATTCTCCACGTCAGTGTCTTTTTCTCTCTTTTTTTCCCTACATTTGTTATTATTTATGGAAGGTCCACACCCAATGGCCCCCAGTACCTGGCATAAAGGGGTGCAAAGAATCTCCAGGAATTGTGTTAACTCCA
>JAXCGZ010007088.1:0-2500 GCA_037179515.1 Halocaridina rubra | reverse complement strand
CTAGTAAATTTAGCTATATTATCATCAGAGTAATGTCTTTTTTCTACATATGCATCAAATTTATGTTATTCTTTTTTAAACTGGGAGTATACTGCGAAATGATCTGTTATGTCGATGTACACTATGTAATTACTTATGTTGTCTTCAAGATTTGTGGTCCAGATATGATCGATTAGAGATGCACTATTTTCAGTTACTCTTGTAGCTTTAGTAGTTATTGGAAAACAGCCACGTGAATGCATTAAGTTTATAAAATCAGTTACTCTTTGATCATTTATTTTGAACAATCCAAGTTCCAATCACCTAATAAATAAATAGTTTTGTACTTTTTTTTTGCTGCAAAATCAAATACTTTCAGTAAAGCCTCAAGGAATTCAGGCATGTCCCCCTTTGGTGGTCTGTATACAGATGCAAAGAAGCAATTTTCCTTACCGTTATGTACCCGTACACTAACACATTCAGTGAATCGTTCCATCAAACTGCACTCCTTTATAACACTCGAGCTATACTTATTAGCTACATACATACATATACCTCCACCTTTTCTGTCTCTGTTCTGAGTGAGCATATTGTACCCTGTTATATTATACAATGATTCAATATCATTATCCAGCCTAGTCTCCGAAAAACCCATTACATCTCATATATTATTTCCTGTTAAACATTGATCAACAAATATTTGAAGATTATTTGCAAGACTTCTAATGTTCATGCACAAAACCGAAAATGCATTAGATTTATTTAAATTTGAATACAGTTCATTTAAGTATATATAAATTGATAAAGTGTTGGTTGCATCTCTCATATTATTCAAAAACAAATCTATTTCATTTTCAAGATCAAGTGGGTTAAATACCACCTTATCAAGCTCATTGATACATAAATTATTGGGAAGCACTTTGTCGTTGTTTGTTAGTCTTATTAGTTCATCATCACTAATGGAATAGTATGGGAGGTATCTATTTACAGCCATGGTGAAGAAATAAATTACACTACTTTTACATTACTGACTTACAAGCTACTATTTATTTCTACCAAATCTTACAGGGTACTTCCGGCCATTTACTGGTTTAGGGTGCGAGCGTTTTATTGCTCCTGTGGTGGGAGACACGGCAGGAGAGGGTGCGAGTGATGACATATCACTCTCCCACCCCCCACTCCCACGCCCCCACCCCAGCACCACCGATTCTGTTCAACCCCTCATCCACACCACCCACAGCACCCACAGCATCAGCCACACTCTCGGTGTTATATCTTTCTTTCACGATGAGTTTCGTATGTTTAAAAAAGTCAATTTTCCCTTCTGATCTAGCCTTTTTTAGTTGTGGCATCTGTGCAGATTTTATTGCCTGTGATGTGGCACACAGGTCATCATTAATGTAGATCTTGGTGCCTTTCAACTTTTTGGCATTTTGCATGACCGTCTCTCTGTCATAGTAGTTGGAGAAACGAGCCACTATTGTGCGAGGTTTGTCATCACGAAGTGGTCCCACCCTGTGCGCCCTCTCCAACGTCATGCCTTCTAGCTGTAATTTATTGGCTATCAGGGCTGATACCATCGTCGTTGTTTGCTCCCAGGTCTCCCCATTGCGTCTCTCCTCTACACCGCTTAATCGGATGTTGTTTCTTCTGGAATAGTCTTCTTGGCAATTCAAGCGTTCTTCTAAGCTGGTTTTTTGTTGGTTTGCATAATTTATTTGTTGAGATAGATTATCGATTGTTTCTTTGTCGTTACTCTTATCTTTCTCATGAATGTTAATAGTCAATTTGAGGTAATCAATTTCTCTCTGGCTGAACTCCAGGCTTGTCGTCAGATTGGAAACAGTGGATTCAAGTGATTTTATCCTGTCACTAAGCTGTTTCACCATTACCTCCATAGCATTCTTATAAGCATTTTCTTGAGATTCCAACAGTTTGGTAATAACAGTTGGATCCATTGTTGTTAAGCAGGGCCGCGGTGGAAGCTCAGTGACGTCACAGCACCAGTGCGCATGTGCAGAAGTCAGCCAACGGGTAATGCTAAGTGTATGCAATTATCATTTAGTAGTGATGTGTATAAAATTTGATAACGACTTACTTTTGAGATTACAAATTGATGCCATTCTTCATATTAAATTACCACGTATCACTGCTAACATGCCATCATACATACTAAGAAAGCACCAGTGAGAAACAACATGTGCCAAAGAAAAGAAATGTATTTCATATTTCATATGGAAGATCTCCACTCCTAATTCCCAAGTGGTTTCGATGCATATTCAACATTTAGGAGAATAATTTGAGATCTGTATATACTTCAAGTAGCTACACCACCTAAATACTATGAGTTTTTTTATCTGCAAATGAATCTGGCATATCAACATATTCTGGTATGTTGTCATGCACCCTTCCACGCATAAGCTTTGATCACTGCTAAATTACACGAAAAAAGTATAAGGGAGAGTTTTTATCTTCGCCTAAATTCAATAGTAACTCAAGTATCATCCTATGCACACACACA
>JAXCGZ010007087.1:2500-16570 GCA_037179515.1 Halocaridina rubra | reverse complement strand
GCCAATCAATAAGGTATTTCCTTCAAGTGGTGCGTTCGTACGTCTGGCATGGGTATTTGTTTCACTGAGGTTTTGTATTGCTTCTTGATTTTGTTTAATGGTTTCCTGTGCCAAGAATAATTTTGTTTTTAGTTCTTGTATTTCTCTCTCCTTTTCTGTTAAAGAATTGTTCATTACGCAAAATTTGTCGTTAGTTTCTCGAACAAATTTTTGAAATATGTGGTACAGTTCTGTCGAATCGTAAGTTTCGTTCTCTCTCTCGTGGGTAGCATCATGTGACGATGGTGATTCATCAATGCTTCTATAATATGTTATCATTTTATCAATCAAATTTTCTTTAGTTGTCCATATACCAGTAAGGCCCAACTCAATGCAGTGTTTTTGCAATTCGCATTTTGTATATTTACCAAGAAGTTCTCGTGACGGATTCTCGAGAGTGGCCAGTGGTGGGTTGCGTCTTACCACTCTTTCTTCCGTCGTTTCCTCGAGAGGATTATCGTCTTTGTTTGTGAGATCAAATGAATTATCCATTTTTCAAATGTATTTAGAAAGGTCTACAAAACAATAGTCTCCGTGTTATTTAATTAGCAAATGATAAAAATATATAAAACAAGTTGAAAGAAAACGCACCAATCAGTGGTATTTATGGCATAGGGTCCCAGTGCGCATGCGCGGCTTTTGAAAAATTTGAGTAGGAGTCCAGTAGAAAATTTAACTTTTTATAGCATGAAAAACTCTACGAACAGACTTAATTTCACATATGAACTGGCATTATCACTGTCTCCACATATTCACAAACACTTACTGGGCACTGTTTTTTCGGTAGAGAGTCTTAGATCTTCACAAGAAAAAGTATTTACAGAATGAGGGCGCACAGAGCATTGTTTACATCGTCACACGCGAGAGAGAGAGAGAGAGAGAGGAGAGAGAGAGAGAGAGAGAGAGAGAGAGAGAGAGAGAGAGAGAGAGAGAGAGAGAGAGAGAGGAGAAATATTGATTTAAAACAATGAATCAGATATGGATAGATAGATAGACAGATACGTATATAGATGGATAAACAGATAGATAAATAGATAAATAGATTTTATCCAGTGTGTGGCTATACAGTATTTATAACTGTTTGTGTTTTCAGTTCTTTGCGTGGATATATTTATAACTGTGTTTTCAGTTCTTTTAAATTTTACAGATAACTGTATACCTGTACTGTAATATCATGGCTAGTTGCATAATGAAAAAATTTAGTTTTCTAGTCTTGCTTTTGTTAATTGTTTCTTGCGTTTGGCAGATAGAGGTTCATTCTCTTCTAATACTGGTTTATACCGCTTATGTCAAGTGCTCACTGCCATCTCACGCATCCCATACCTGTTGGTCAACATATAATAGAGTGAGCAGAATGTGTGTTATCTTTTTATATGAAGTGAGTGGAATGTGGTTTTTTATTTGTTACAATAATTCAGGCATTGCATAATGAAAAAAATTTAGTTTTCTAGTCTTGCTTTTGTTAATTGTTTCTTACGTTTGGCAGATAGGGGTTCCTTCTCCTCTTCTTATACTGCTGACGTCACGTGCTCACTGCCATCATGCTTGTCCCATACCTGTTGCTCACCGTATAATAGAGTGAGTAGAATGTGTCATTTTTTTTTTTTACAGTAATTCAGGCATTGCATAATGATATTTTTTTTTTTTTAGTTTTTTAGTCTTGCTAATGTGTTTTACATTTAGGCATTGCTTAATTAATTTTTTTTTTCGTTTTTAGGCTTGCTTTGGTTATTTATAATTTTTATTTTATCTTTGTTTACATTTGCAGATAGAGGTTCGTTCTCCTGCATCCTCCTCCTCTTCTACCTCTTAAGTTACTTGCTCACCGCCACCATGCACGTCCCAGTGTACTGTATGACTGTTGCCCACCGCACAATATACTACAGTACAGAATGTTAATTTCTTGCTGTACAGTAAATCTGAATATCTTTTGTATACTCTTAAAAATATATACAGGGCTTTCTGCTTTGTTATGTAGTTATAAAATATGTTTTTACTTATCTTATATCTTTGGCATAGTGTGTCTATGTAAGGTTTGGAACGTAGCTATGCCCTTTATCATTGTTTCCTATGGAAAATTAATCGTTTTTTCACGCGATTTTCCATTTACCCGACACTTCTGAGAACCTATCTTCACGTTATTCTGAGAACAAAGTGTGTATATATATATATATATATATATATATATATATATATATATATATATATATATATATATATATATATATATATATATATATATATATATATATATATATATATATAGTGCTCCCTCGTTTATTGTGGGGGTTCGGTTCCGGGACCGGCCGCGATAGGTGAAAATCCGAGAAGTAGGAGCACAATATATACATAGGTATTTTACATTTATATTTACCTTTACTGTATAAACCCTCCCTGCTCTGTTAACAAACTACCCTTTACTTTATAATAACAACGTGCAAGCGTAAATTTATATGAACGTGATATTAAGAAGATTGAAAAAAAGCATTAAGAACAAACAGCAAACAAACTTTCGATATAATATCGTTAGAGAAATAGATTGTAGAGAATATATATATTTCATTTAGGTTTCTATGTACAGTATGATATACGTTTTCTTTGAACGAATTGTATTAGTTTTCTTTTTCTCTCAGCAGACTTTATTTACTTTGAGATTTTGTACAGCATGGTTGATAGATAGAACAATGTTTAGAACCAAGGAATATTAATAATACTATAATCTTGAAAATTAGATTTACCCCTAATAAGGTGAGTAAACAAATAATTTATGAGTAAGATAATGTGCCTGAATAAGCATCAGCTGATACAAAGGCATACAAACAAACAAACAGTTATTTCAATTTTTGTACAATGGTTATTCTTCTAAGATTAAAAGTGACATATAAGTAGACATGTATTAGTATTATAATTATTATTATATAGAAAATTAGAGAAGTAAACTAAAAAAACAGTTCATTTCTTTTTTGTATAATGAGATAATAGAGTACTAACTAAGCAAAGGATACTATATAATAAACAAAGACAGCTAGATAGACAGAAAGACAAATATACAGAGATGAACAAAGGAAGATATAAAATAATAAAAGAAGCAAGTTAATGTATAAAGGGAGCCAAGAAACTGAGATTGGAGAGGAGGAGTCAACAAAGCAAAAGAGAGAGAGAGAGAGAGAGAGAGAGAGAGAGAGAGAGAGAGAGAGAGAGAGAGAGAGAGAGAGAGAGAGAGAGAGAGAGAGAGAGAGAGAGGAGAGAGAGAGAGAGAGAGAGAGAGAGAGAGAGAGAGAGAGAGAGAGAGAGAGAGAGAGAGAGAGAGAGGAGAGGAGAGAGAGAGAGAGAGAGAGAGAGAGAGAGAGAGAGGAGAGAGACTACTGTAGAACGGAACAGAAATCGCACATACAAACACATGTACATACAAACATACATACATACACTGTGTGACGACACTGATCGTCTATCCCCACCAATTCCCTGGACATTCTCTTTCTCACTCTCTCTCCAACATTCTATTATACCCAACCCCCCAAACTTCCTTTGTCCCAGCCAACTAGGGAGGGGCACTGTACACAGTTATTAACGTTAATAAATCAACAGATGTACAAACAATGATGAGCCCTTAATAATAATAATAATAATAATAATAATAATAATAATAATAATAATAATAAATAAAATAATAATAATAATCTCCACAATCATCATCAAGGGAAAATTATTGTCGCCAAGAATAATAATAATAATAATAATAATAATAATAATAATAATATCTAAGGAGAATTTTTGGAATAGACATCATGAAAGCAATGCAGAGGTATATTAAAACCCAGCAGAGAATTGGATATTCATTACACATCTTTTATAATCCCTTCACATCTGACAGGTCATTACACTCTCCATCTCTGTTTCTCTTTACTTTATGTATTCTTCGTTCCCAGGCCCGATAAAGGCTGCTTTATTTTATTATTTTTTGGCCCATCCAGGTGTCACAATAATTGATTTTTTTATTTATTTTTTATTTTTTGCTTGCCAAAAAAATCTGAGATACACTGAATTTGCGAAGGTGAACCACAATATAGCAAGGGATCACTGTATACACACAGTATATAGGATCAGAGATGTTATCTTAAGTAACTGTCTTCATCCGGATAAGTTTAAATACAATGAGAAGTAAATGAGATCTATTAAGGAATAAGATAATCTACACACAAAGTACACTCTTCAAATGAAAGGAATGGATTAATCACATTTCTCATTTTCTTCACATAAATACTTATACTCCATAACTGGCATAAATCAATATAACCGGATATATCAATATACAATAGAGTTTTGAAGTAAAACGGTAATGATAGTACCTGGTATAAGAGCTGGAAGATGCTGATAGTCTGCAGGCTTGAGCTGTGGATGGCATCCTTCAAGTTTAATCATCTCTCTCAATTCCTTGATTGTCAAAGCAACATGCTCTGGACCTCGACGACCAATCAAGACAATGCGTTTTACACGACTCTTACTGAGTAAATCCAGTACATTTTCAGGAATGTCAGTTTTCTGATAATAAATATTAATATTAAACTGTAGAAAATGGGTGAAAACAGGCCAGTTGTAGTTTCCCATTCACTATTATTTTGTGAGAATACCAACATGAAATAGGAACATAAATAAGACAAATTTTAAAACAAACTTTCAAACTGACATCATATATCAAATACAAAATTTTACCTTTAGTATGTGAAGAGGAGTCAAAAGTATTCTAGCAACATCAACAGCAACGTTTCCTTGGCCAATTACAGCAACAGATTCAACATCCAAATTGACATTAAGATCCACATCATCAGGTAGCCCATTATACCAACCAACAAAACGACGAGCAGAGAAAACATTTGGCAATGACTCACCTGGGATATTTATCATCCTATCTAGCGCATTTCCATATGCCTGTAGTGATAGAGAATTTTAATATAGTCTGTCACACTCTTTAATAATATAGTCAAACAGCTGCCCAAGGTAATAAAATACATATATGGAATAAATGAATATTTTGGTAGAGTTCCTCCAACCTGAGTGATGAGTTGACAAAACTCTTCTGAGTTTATTATTTGAACTCATGAGAAAATTCCATTCAAGAAAAAATGTAGTACCTGGAACATAGAAGCAGTAATGATGATGAAGTGCTACTTGACCCATAATTTAGTGACATGGATATAATCATGATTCACTTTTGCTTTTCAAGTACATCCATTGTTATGAAGACAGTGAAATCAAGTGGTCAGCGATGCCATCAGGCTTTTCCATTCTCACTTTTCTTTCAAAAAGTGATCCCTTATACATACTGTATTATTGATACTATTTCTATTATTATCATTATTACCATTATTTTTATTACTATTATTATTATTAGAGTGGTTGTTGTGAGGCATTGAAAAGACGGTAGCACAAAGAACTTTTCATATCTCTCTCTCTCTCTCTCACAAAAATAAATATGTTGAATTTATTATATATACAGTGTACAAGTATTTTACATTTTCACATTGGATGCTGTCAAACATTACATCAAGCACAATATCCAATGTGACAATGTAAAATACTTTTACACTGTAACTATAATAAATGCAATATTTCTATTGTGTGTGTATGGGTGTGATTACCTAATTGTGTTTACGGGAAAGAGCCCAAAGCTCGTATCTTCCCGTCTCCTCATCGGTTCCATTTTATACTTAGTGATACTTATCATACCTGTCCTTAAAACTATGGATTGAGATAGCATTAACTACATCCTCGCTTAGCGAATTCCAATTATCAACTACTCTTACACTGAAAAAGTATTTCCTTACATCCTGCGAAGAAGTTTTCTTACGAAGCTTCAAACTATGACCTCTAGTTCCAGAGCCAGCCATATCAAAATATCGATCTCTATCCACTCTATCATAACCATGAAGGAATTTAAAGACTGTCCCCATATTCCCCCTCACTCTTCTAGCTTCGAGTGATGGTAAGTCTAATTCCCTCAGCCTCTCATCATAACTGAGATTGCGTATTTCTGGCACCAGTTTCGTGGCATGTCTTTGAACTTTTTCAAGCTTAGCTATGTGCTTTTTCAAGTGCGGATTCCAAAAGGGGGCTGCATATTCGAGTTTTGGCCTCACATAGGTTACATAAATATTTCTGAACATTTCCTTGTCCATGTGCCTGAGGGCTACCCTTACATTTGATAAGAATGCATATGCTGCCCTTACTATGCCATTTATATGTATTTCTGGAGACAAATCTGCCAGTATGTTTACTCCTAGATCTCTCTCATTTTCTGTCTCTTGAAGTTGTACTCCAGCCACCGAGTAGTCAAGCTTGGGCCTTCTTGCACTTGTACCCATTCTCATTACCTTACATTTTGAAGTACTGAATTTCATTAGCCACTTTTCTGACCACTCATGCAGATTATTTAGATCCTCCTGAAGTTCTCTACCATTGTTCTCGTTTTTTACTTTCTTCACAATCTTTGCATCATCTGCAAACATATTCATGAATGAATTTACAGACTCTGGTAGGTCATTTACATATACAAGGAACAAAAGTGGCCCTAAAGCTGAACCCTGTGGAACTCCACTACTAACTCTTCTCCATTCAGACACTGAGTGTCTTACTCTAACCCTCTGTTCCCTTCCTTCTAAGTAAGTTTTTATCCATTCCAAAACATTTCCACCTATTCTAGCCATTGATTGCAGCTTCCTAATAAGTCTCCCATGTGGAACAGTGTCAAATGCTTTCTGGAAGTCTAGGAATATGCAATCTGCCCAGCCCTCTCTTTCCTGTAAGATTTGGCTTACCTCATCATAAAATTCTAATAAGTTTGTTACTGTTGATCTACCTTCTCTGAAGCCATGTTGCCTCACTGACAAAAAGTTGAAGGATTCCAAGTGAAGAGAGATATGTTTCCTTAGTAGTTTCTCCATAACTTTGCAAACTATGCTGGTCAAGGAAACTGGTCTATAGTTCAGAGCCGTATCCCTCCTTCCCCTTTTGAAGATAGGTATCACATTTGCTTGTTTCCAGCATCTTGGAATCTCCCCCGACTCCAGTGACTCCTTAAATATGATACTTAGTGCCACTGATATTGTGTTTGCGCATTTTTTAAGCACATGAGGGGATATGTCATCGGGACCTGTAGCTTTATGAACATCTAAATCCATCAGCGCTTTGCATACCTCTGTGGCTGTAAGGTTGATGTTCTCTAATACCGGCCCTTGAGCTTCTATCACTGCAATCTGAGGGGGTGGGGTATTTTCTACTGTAAATACTGACTGAAACTCCTTGTTCAATTCTTTGCAGATCTCTTCATCCGTCTCAGTGATGCTTCCATCCGCTCTCTTTAGCCTTAAAACCTGTTCTTTTACCTTCAGTTTTCCTCTGATAAAGCTGTGGAAAAGCTTGGGATTTTCCTTAGCCTTCCTGGTGATGTCCCTCTCATAGTCTCTCTCTGCCTCTCTCCTTTTACTTAGGTAGTCATTTCTTGCTCTTTTGTAGGTTTGCCAGGCATTTATGTTTTTTCTCCTCCTATACCTTTTCCAGCATTTGTCTCTCCACTCCTTAGCTCTTTTACACCCATTATCGAACCATTTCTCTCTGGCATGAATTACACCTACTTTGGTGACAGGTATGCAGCAATCTACTATCTTCCCATATTGCTCACAAAAGATGTCATACATTTCTTGTGTGTGAGTGTGTGTGATTACCTAATTGTGTTTACGGGAAAGAGCCCAAAGCTCGTATCTTCCCGTCTCCTGATCGGTTCCATTTTAGACTGTGTGTGTGTGTGTGTGTGTGTGTGTGTGTGATTGCCTAATTGTGATTACGGGAAAGAGTCCAAAGCTCGTATCTTCCCGTCTCCTGATCAGTTCCATTTTGTACTTAGTGATACTTATCATACCTGTCCTTAATACCATGGATTGAGTTAGCATTAACTACCTCCTCGCTTAGCGAATTTCAATTATCAACTATTTTTACACTAAAAAAGTACTTCCTTACATCCTGCAAAGAAGTTTTCTTACAAAGAATATCGATCCCTATCCACTCTATCATAACCATGAAGGAATTTAAAGACTGTCACCATATCCCCCCTCAATCTTCTAGCTTCCAGTGACGGTAAATCTAATTCCCTCAGCCTCTCACCATAACTGAGATGGCGTATTTCTGGCACCAGTTTCGTGGCAGGCCTTTAAAGTTTTCCAAGCTTAAACACTTGCTTTTTCAAGTGCGGATTCCAAAAGGGGGCTGCATATTCAAGTTTTGGCCTCATATAGATTACATAAATATTTCTGAACATTTCCTTGTCCATGTGCCTGAAGGCTACCCTTACATTTGATAAGAAATCATACGCTGCCCTTACTATGCCATTTATATGTATTTCTGGAGACAAATCTGCCAGTATGTTTACCCCTAGATCTCTCTCATTTTCTGTCTCTTGAAGTTGTGCTCCTGCCACCGAGTAGTCAAGCTTGGGCCTTCTTGCACTTGTACCCATTCTCATTACCTTACATTTTGAAGTATTGAATTTCATTAGCCACTTTTCTGACCACTCATGCAGACTATTTAGATCTTCCTGAAGTTCTCTATCATTGTTCTCATTTCTTACTTTCATCACAATCTTTGTATCATCTGCAAACATATTCATAAATTAATTTACAGACTCTGGTAGGTCATTTACATATACAAGGAACAAAAGTGGCCCTAAAACTGAACCCAGTGGAACTCCACTACTAACTCTTCTCCACTCAAACATTGAGTATCTTACTTTAACCCTCTGTTCCCTTCCTTCTTTAGTAAATTTTTATCCATTCCTAGACATTTCCACCTATTCTAGCCATTACTTGCAACTTCTTAATAAGTCTCAAGTGTGGGACAGTGTCCAATGTTTTCTGGAAGTCTAGGAATATGCAATCTGCCCAGCCCTCTCTTTCCTGTAAGATTCGGCTTACTTCATCATAAAATTCTAATAAGTTTGTTACTGTTGATCTACCTTCTCTGAAGCCATGTTGTCTCACTGACAAAAAGTTGAAGGATTTCAAGTGAAGAGAGATATGTTCCCTTAGTAGTTTCTCCATCACTTTGCAAACTATGCTGGTCAAGGAAACTGGTCTGTAGCTTAGAGCCGTGTCCCTCCTTCCCTTTTTGAAGATAGGTATCACGTTCGCTTGTTTCCAGCTTCTTGGAATCTCCCCGACTCCAGTGACTTTTTAAATATGATACTAGAGCCACTGATAATGAGTTTGTGCATTTTTTAGGTACATGAGGGGATATATCATCAGGAGCTGTAGCTTTATGGACATCTAACTCCATCAGTGCTTTGCATATCTCTGTGACTGAAAGGTTGATGTTCTCTTCATACCGGCCCATGAGCTTCTATATCTGCAATCTGAGGGGGTGGGGTATTTTCTACTGTAAATACGGACTGATACTCCTTGTTCAATTCTCTTCATCCGTCTCAGTGATGCTTCCATCTGCTCTCTTAAGCCTTAAAACCTGTTCATTTACCTTAAGTTTTCCTTTGATAAAGCAGCAGAAAAGCTTAGGATTTTCTTTAACCTTCTGGGTGATGTCCCTTTCATAGTCTCTCTCTGCCTCTCTTCTTTTACTTAGGTAATCATTTCTTGCTCTTTTGTAGGCTTGCCAGGCATTTATGTTTTTTCTCCTCCTATACCTTTTCCAGCATTTGTCTCTCCACTCCTTAGCTCTTTTACACTCCTTATCGAACCATTTCTCTCTGGCATGAATTACACCTACTTTGTGACAGGTATGCAGCAATCTATTATCTTCCCATATTTCTCACAAAAGATGTCGTACATTTCTTGTACAGATTTCTTGTAAAATAAGATCCTCCAATCAATAACTGCAAAAAGCTCATTCATTTTGATGTAATCGCCTTTCGGATAGTTCCTCCTCATGTCCTCAGTGCTTCTACTCTCAGGCAGAACATCTTCAATGATATACTCCATCAACAATGAACAGTGGTCACTCTTTCCAATTGGTGGTTCATAGTCAAGTTTTTCAATATCCAACACGTTATCTGTGAATACTAGATCAAGTAGTGATAGCTCATCCCCACCCCTGGCCCTCGTTAGTTCCTGTACATGTTGGTGTAGGAAATTCCCTTGTACGTAATCTAGGAATCTTGCCCCGAATGCGTCCTCACCACTGTGTGGGTCAAGATTTATTCAATCTATCTCTCTATGATTAAAATCTCCCATAATTAAAATCCTACATTTTCTCTCTCGTGCCATGTTAACAACTGAGTTTATGACTACAATAGTACCTATATGACTTTCCTCAACCTGAATCCTTTCACTTAAGAGAAGTGCTATCCCTCCACCAGTCCTCAGATCTTTCAACCCTTAATATTCTGAAGCCCTTAGGAAACACTGTGACACTGTTTATGTCCTCACTCAACTTAGTCTCTGTAACTGCTACTATATCTGCCTAACCGTAATGAATCCTATCTTTTAATTCTACTGCCTTACCAGCTAATTCATCAGCATTTGTGTATAAAAATCTTAATGAGGCCCCATCCCCTGATCTTCTGTCATTATCTTCTTTATCTCCCCTTTGTCTGGAAGAACTCTGAAATGAAAATTTTTCTTCTCTTCTTCATTTCTTTCCTCATTTAACCTTCTACCCTCTTGCAACAAGTTTTTTATCCTTTCTATCTCTTCCTGTGTTCTGTATCGTCTAATGAACACTTCTTTGAATTCTTGAAGGTCTTTTAGACATTTTTTCCTCATCAATATTTCTAGACATGTGTCCCCTCTCTCAAAGGTTACTTTTGTTGGTCTCTGCTTTCCCTATCTCGAATATTTACCTAGTTGGTGAATGTTTACAATATCCTCAGGACCACAAACTACTCCAAGCTTTCTTATCAGGTCTGCAACCCTAGCTTTAGTTTCTTCAACTCTCCCCTGCCATGGTGGCTCCTGGGATTCGCTTATGCCTGAGATTACCACTGTCTTTTCTTTATCAAGCGCCTCTTTAATCAATGGATTAGCCCTTTCCATCACAAGGTCTTTCATTTTTTCGATTACTGTTTCTTTATAGTCAACTGTTTGTATGTTTTCCAGTGCCACCACCCTCACAGCCTCATTTACCGCCACATTCCCCTTTAGTGTATCAGCAAAGGAAGTTTTCATGGCATCATGTTCCGTATTCAGCTCCGGAAACTCTTTTCTAAACTGTTCGATGTTTTCCTTAATCTGGACATTCCAAGCTGCAATCTCGTTTCACTCAGAAGAGAGCAGTGAACTAACATTGAAATCATTTAGGTTGTCATTCAGCTGTTTGTTGTCATCTCCTTGTTTAGAAATTCTGGTGCTAGGGCACTCTTTTCCCCTTCCAGATTCTTTATTCGCTTTTCTAGCTCTTTTCTCTCCTGCCCTTGTACTTTATTTGCTTTCTCCAAACATTTTATTTCCTCTCTAGTGTTTCATTCTCTTTCATTTCTCTATCCATACTCCAAATTTTATCATCAATGTTTATAACCATTGTCTCTAATTCCTAGATTTTCTGTTTTAATCTCCTACTAGCTACTACTCCTCCTGCTGCTACATCCCATGGAGATCTCTATCATCCCTACCCAACCAATGGATGGGGGGTTTGGGACAGAGATGGTCTCATTTTCATGTTTTCCCTTTCACAAAATATAGAAAGAAGAAAAAAAGAGAAAAAAAGAAAGAGAAAAAAAGAGAAAAGCTTTTATTTAAGCTTCACACAGAATTTCTATACCTTCATATAAGTACTATTTAGTTACTTAATTCATCTCTTTTCTGGTAACACACATCCTAACTTAAAATTTGACTTTGGTAATTTGAGTGAAAAAAATGCAAAACAAAAGTACTCTCTCTGTCACATATTATTATTATTATTATTATTATAATTGAAAGTTGTCCAATAAAACACCAAAAAGGTATAAGTATATACAATATCTATTTAGGGTACATTAAATTGATCCCTACACTTTCGTGCCTCCATCAACATGGGTGCTTAAACTGATTTAAAAGAAGTCTTGAAGATCTCCATAAATATACACCAGGATCAGGTCCCATGACAATTATGCTCCCCAATGAAGATGAAGTTCCTATAGGCAGCAATTCAGGATCTGGAAGAGGCTTTGGAAGGTCAGGTTAGGTAGTAAGTTCGGTTTTACATCTGCTGTTCATTTTTCTTTTTTGGTTTCCATATAGAATTATTTTTTAAACCCACCCACACTGATTCATATACAGTATTCATTTCTATTCTTCCCATAATTCAAAAGTAAAAAGTAGTGTCTTAGAGGGAATATTTTTATGCGCCCTTACGATTTATGACCCCATCTTTTTGGACCAAGAAATTTCCCATGTAACCAATAGCTTCAAACTTTAAGGCTATCCACCTCATTTCATAAATAAATATTCAACCAAAGAAAAACCTATTTTCTACAGGTTCTCTCTGCAAAATAAATGAAATTCTGAAAGCAAGGAAGTTGAATAGCCTCCCCATTCTCCCTAAAAGGGTTTGCCCTTTAAGGTGTTGCTAGTGCTGTACAGTGCCCCTGTAAACCCTGCTCATTTGGATGATTTTCATCCTAATGTCAAGGTGGTTTATCTTCCACCTAATGCCACTGCCTTGTTACAGCTAATGGATCAAGGTGTCATTGCCTCTTTAAAGGCCTACTATCTCTGAAGGACAATCACTATGGCTTTGAGGGCAACTGAGAAGGACAAGAACTTGACTCTCAAGGAATTTTGGAAGTCTTACACATACTTCAAGCTGTCAAGAGCATTGCTGATTCTTGGGAGGAGGTTAAGTGGAAGAACTTGAATGGCAGATGGAAGAAATTGTGTTCCCCAGTTTGTAAATGACTTCATGGCTCTGAGGAGACAGTTGAGGCTGTCACCAAGAATGTTTTGTTGCCCTCATTAAGGAACTCAAGTTGGAGGTGGGAGCTGAAAATGTAACAGATTTGCTGGAATCTTTTGGAGGAGTTATCTGCTGAGGACCACATTCAACTGGAGAAGCAGATGATTGAAGAGGAGGAAGAAATGCCAACCTCAAAGCCCAAGAGATTTACAAGCAAAGGCATGGAAGAAGGTTTTGCCATAATAGAGGAAGGGTTGGCAAAGTTTGAGGCTGAGAACTCCAACACTGCCAGGTACACTAAAGTTGCTAGAGGGGTCATGGATTGCCTGCGGTGTTACAGAGATATTTGGGAGGAAAAAATCATCCTTCTAGACTCGCCTGGAACGGTTCTTCATGAGGTAGAGCCCCCAGCAACAGATCATGTACTCTCTGCCTCAGCTGCCTCTCCAGACTCACCTGCTCCAGTATCTCCAACACCTGCTACAGGTTCTCCTGCCTCTCCACACTCACATGCCCCAGTCTCGTCAGGACCTGCCTCTCCAGCTTCCTCCTTCCTATAAGCCTGTGGCCCTCACTTGCAATGCCCTTTTTAGTGTGCAAATCACCCACAGGGGTAAAGACAAGCAATTCCATACTGTATAATGTATATACAGTATATGAATATATATATTATTGTATATATATATATATATATATATATATATATATATATATATATATATATATATATATATATATATATATATATATATATATATATATATATATATATATAAAATAATAACACTGAACTGTTAACATAGTGTCTAAAATGGTAGGAAAAGCTCATTAAATAAAACAACGAAAATATATATAGTGTTCCCTCTGTATCGCGGTTCACCTATCGCGAATTCAGAGCATTGCAGATTTTCTTTGGGGGGGGAATTAAATGATTGTGATACCAGGACCGGCCAAAAAATAATAAAATAAAACAGCCTTTATCAGGCCTGGGCACAAAGAATACATAAGGTGAAGAGAAACAGAGATGGAGAGTGTAATGACCTGTCAGTTGTGAAGGGATTACAACAGATGTGTAATAAATATCCAGTTCTCTGCTGGGTTTTAATATACCTCTGCATTACTTTCATGAAGTCTATTCCAAAAATTCTCCTTAAATCTTAT
>JAXCGZ010007086.1:0-16596 GCA_037179515.1 Halocaridina rubra | reverse complement strand
TGGAGATATTTATAGATAAATGAGGCACAATAATATAGGAGACTGAAAGGGCATTATGAACATTCTTGTCTGCCCCCTAGTGGGCATCTTTATTTCTTTCAATGTAAACAAAACATGGATTCGTTCATTAACAAAATAACAATTATATCAAATATTGTAACAATAATAATAATAATAATAATAATGATAATAATAATAATAATAATAATAATAATAATAATAATAATAATAATAATAATAATAATAATAATAATAATAATAATAATAATAATAATTGTAATTACTGATACACATTGTAAACAAAGTCTAAATGTCGGGTGGAGGTGTCATGCTATTCTGATTCATTATGAACTTTCGGAATCAGTTCTTGTGTGTTATTTAAATTTACAGGTTGTGAAACTGGTATTATTGCAAATACAGAGTTTAGCTTCATAAGATGCCGTTGCACCATTAACTATTCATATCTAGCGATAACCACACTGAATATAGAAATAATATACAATGATGAAAGAGTTACGACATCTCAGTTATGAGGAAAGGCTGAGAGAGTTAGACATACCACCACTGGAAGCTATTGTAAACGGTTTTTATATGACTCCGTGGTTTGAATTAGAAACTTTGCATGGAATTAGCTGAACTTTAAATGCTTAGATGTATTAATAGTGTCAAGGGAACCTACGATAAGTGTTAGTGAGAAAAGAGAAAAATAAAAAAAAAATGACCAAGAAACGGGGACAGGACAGATAAGAATAGGGCTCCTTCCCACTCATCCCATAGGTCAGGTCTCAGCTAATACCCAGAATCAGCGTCTGTATATATATACACTTTTAAAAACATCCTTAACTGTCACATATCTGACAATTTAAGTGTCACAATTAGTCCTCCTTCTTAAGGTACTTCCAAATATCTCTCTCAAAAATAAACAGTAAATATAGAATAAACAAACGGACAGGAAAAATGTATAAAAGAAAGTACTTATGTCATAAGCAAGGAGGTATGGGTAAGAATTCATACAATGTATACACTCGTCAACATTATACATTACCCAGTTTATTGATTCTATTCCTAAGTACCCACCACGGTCCATCAATATTGGCGTTTTCCGCGGATCAAACATTGAGCTGGGGGACGGAGTTAAGTAGCGTCCGTCCACCTCCGGCCAGCCGATCCCCTCAATTGCCTGATGTTAAATAAATTCTGTTCTCTCTCTCACACAAATACACTCTAAATATGCATATACACTTCTTTGTTGAACTTTTGTCCTATGACTTCAGTATGCTCATATAATGTTCTTGGATATTTATTACTCATCTTTTATTATTTCTTCACATCTGACAAGTCATTACACTCTCCATCTCTGTTTCTCTTTACTATATGTATTCTTCGTGCCCAAGACCGATGAGGGCTCTTTTATTTTATATTTTGGCCCGTCCTGGTGTCACAATCATAAAAAAAAAATATTATTGATGTGCAGAGAAGGGCCCATTTAGTTGTTTGCCTTTGTCCTATTAAACTGCTGTACCTGTGATTCACTGTAAAACTTTATGGGTTTTGTCTAGATATCCTTATAGAATATAAGAGCGACATCTAGTTGGTTGAAACAAATTAGCACTTCCCAGGGTTGGTATGATTTAAATATGAGTAAAAAAAATCATAGAGTGCTCAATTAAATTTTACAATTAGGTAATCACACACACACACACACACACACACACACACACACACACACACACACACACACACACACACACACACACACACACGTCTCCTGATCAGGAGACGGGAAGATACGAGCTTTGGGCTCTTTCCCGTAAACACAATTAGGTAATCACAATTAGGTAATCACACACACACCGCGCGTTCAGTGACACACGGAATTGCTCCTCTTAAATTTTTAACTGTTTCGAGTGACTAAGTGCTTAGTGGAAAACTTTACCATAATTTCCATAAATCTGAAATCCTGCAGAGTATTGTGAGTACAAAAACTTATATTTGTTGTAAGACGAGACTGTTCATATTAAAGGAAAAAAAATTGAGAACTTTTTCGTGAAGAAGAGAGAGAAGCTGCCGTCCAGTTCTGCCTTGAGGGAAATCTAGAAGAGTTGCCAGAGGTGGAGCCATCACACCACATTACCTAATTTTTTGTGTAAACTGGGGAAAGCTCTTAAGCCGTTTACCTGATCCTGTGGTTCTATATATTGTTAAAATCAGTATCCTTCCCATTTATATTAACTAGTTAGTTAGTTTGATACACGAAAAAATTGAATAATAAAAGAAAAAAAAATTACCAAATACCCACCTGTCAACAGTACTGAGTTAAGTTGCCAAGTAGTACAGCAGTCTTATTTTCTTCATTTTTTTTTTTTGCTTTTCTTTTAGCTTTCTCTTTTACTATTTTGTTATTTTGCATATATATTGAGTTAAATGTAAAGTCAAATCCCGTGATAACATATCTTGGTTAGCAAGTCAGTTTATCAGTTAGGAAGAATATATAACAGAAACAGGTGGGTGCCACCTCAAACACAAATTCGAATTTTTCTTCAGGTTTGACTTTTGTTTTTCTTTTTCTTTTTATACTTAAATTACCATGGTCAAGTTTTTAAGTTAAGATGTGTGTTACCAGAAAGGAGACAAACTGAGTCACTAAATAGCACTTATATGGAGATATAAAAATTCTGTGTGAAGCAAAATTAGAAGTTTTTCTCTTTTCTTTTTTTTCCTCTTTCTCGTCTTCTTTCTATATTCTGTGAGAGGGAGAACATAAAAATGAAGCCATCTCTGTCCCAAACCTCTCCCACCCATGGGTCGGGAGAAGGGGTAGTCATCAGGGGACTTAAACAGAGAATCAAGAAGTTGGAGGAAATGGTTATAAGCCTTGATGATAAAATTCGGAATATGGATGGAGAAATGAAAGAGAATGAAACACTCAGAGAACAAATAAGATCTTTGGAGGAAGCAAATAAAGCACAAGGGCAGGAGAGAAAGGAACTAGAAAAAAGAATAAAGAAGCTGGAAGGGGAAAAGAGTCAACTAGAATCTAGAATTTCTAAACAAGAAGATAAAAACAAACAGCTAAATGACAACCTAAAGGAATTAGATGTTAGTTCACTGCTCTCTTCTGAGAGAGACGAGATTGCTGCTTGGAATGTTCAGATTAAGGAAAACATTGAACAGTTCAGAAAAGAGTTCCAGGAGCTGAATATGGAAAATGATGCCATGAAAACGTCCTTTGCTGATGCACTAAAGGGGAATGTGGCAGTAAAAGAGGCTGTAAAGGTGGTGGCACTGGAAAACATACAAACAGTTGACTATAAAGAGACAGTAATCGAAAAAATGAAAGACGTTGTGATGGAAAGGGCAAACCCACTCATCAGACAGGCACTTGATAAGGAGAAGACAGTGGTAATCTCAGGCATAAGTGAATCCCAGGATCCAACATGGCAGGGGAGACTTGAAGAAAATAAAGCTAACGTTGTAGACCTGATAAGAAAGCTTGGAGTAGTATGTGGTCCTGAGGATATTGTAAACATACACCAACTAGGTAAATATTCGAGGGAAGGAAAGCCGAGACCAACAAAAGTAACCTTTGAGAGAGGGGAAACATGTAGGGAAATATTGTTGAGAAAAAAAAGTCCAAAAGACCTTCAAGAATGCAAAGAAGTGTTCATTAGACGATACAGAACACAGGAAGAGATGGGAAAGATCAAAAACTTGTTGCAAGAGGCAAGAAGGTTAAATGATGAAAGAAATGAAGAAGAGAAGAAAAATTTTCGTTACAGAATACTTCCAGACAAAGGGGAGATAAAGAAGATAATGACAGAAGATCAGGGGATGGGGCCTCATTAAGATTGTTATACACAAATGCTGATGGATTAGCTGGTAAGGCAGTAGAATTAAAAGATAGGATCCACAACAGTAAGGCAGATATAGTAGCAATTACAGAGACTAAGTTGAGTGAGGACATAAACAGTGTCACAGTTTTTCCTAAGGGCTTCAGAATACTAAGGGTCGAAAGATCTGAGAGGACTGGTGGAGGGATAGCACTGCTCATAAGTGAGAGGATTCAAGTTGAAGAAATAAACTTGGCTATAGAAAGTGAGTTCAGGGAATTTCTTGTTGCTCGCATAAATACTGGGTCAGAGAGCATTATAATAACTGTTGTATACAACCCACCAAGGAACCAAAATAGGCTTGAAATTTATGAGGAAAGTCATATAGGTACTATTGAAGTCATAAACTCAGTTGTTAACATGGCACGGGAGAAAAAATGTAGGATTTTGATTATGGGAGACTTTAATCATAAAGAGATAGATTGGATAAATCTTGACCCACACAGTGGTGAGGACTCATTTGGGGCAAGATTCCTAGATTGCATACAAGGGAATTTCCTACACCAACATGTAATGGAACCAACAAGAGCCAGGGGTGGGGATGAGCCATCACTACTTGATCTAGTGTTCACAGATAGTGTTGGATATTGAAAATATTGAGTATGAACCACCAATTGGAAAGAGTGACCACTGTGTGTTGTTGATGGAGTATATCATTGAAGACATTCTTCCTGAGAGTAGAGGCACTGAGGACATGAGGAGGAACTATCCGAAATGAGATTACATCAAAATGAATGAGCTTTTTGCAGTTATTGACTGGAGAACCTTATTTTACAACAAATCTGTACAAGAAATGTATGACATCTTTTGTGAGAAATATGGGAAGATAGTAGATTGCTGCATACCTGTCACCAAAGTAGGTGTAATTCATGCCAGAGAGAAATGGTTCGATAATGGGTGTAAAAGAGCTAAGGAGTGGAGAGACAAATGCTGGAAAAGGTATAGGAGGAGAAAAAACATAAATGCCTGGCAAACCTACAAAAGAGCAAGAAATGATTACCTAAGTAAAAGGAGAGAGGCAGAGAGAGATTATGAGAGGGACATCACCAGGAAGGCTAAAGAAAATCCCAAGCTTTTCCACAGCTTTATCAGAGGAAAACTGAAGGTAAAAGAACAGGTTTTAAGGCTAAAGAGAGCGGATGGTAGCATCACTGAGATGGACGAAGAGATCTGCAAAGAATTGAACAAGGAGTTTCAGTCAGTATTTACAGTAGAAAATACCCCACCCCCTCAGATTGCAGTGATAGAAGCTCAAGGGCCGGTATTAGAGAACATCAACCTTACAGCCACAGAGGTATGCAAAGCGCTGATGGATTTAGATGTTCATAAAGCTACAGGTCCTGATGACATATCCCCTCATGTGCTTAAAAAATACGCAAACACAATATCAGTGGCACCAAGTATCATATTTAAGGAGTCACTGGAGTCGGGGGAGATTCCAAGATGCTGGAAACAAGCAAATGTGATACCTATCTTCAAAAAGGGAAGGAGGGATACGGCTCTGAACTATAGACCAGTTTCCTTGACCAGCATAGTTTGCAAACTTATGGAGAAACTAATAAGGAAACATATCTCTCTTCACTTGGAATCCTTCAACTTTTTGTCAGTGAGGCAACATGGCTTCAGAGAAGGAAGATCAACAGTAACAAACTTATTAGAATTTTATGATGAGGTAAGCCAAATCTTACAGGAAAGAGAGGGCTGGGCAGATTGCATATTCCTAGACTTCCAGAAAGCGTTTGACACTGTTCCACATGGGAGACTTATTAGGAAGCTGCAATCAATGGCTAGAATAGGTGGAAATGTCTTGGAATGGATAAAAACTTACTTAGAAGGAAGGGAACAGAGGGTTAGAGTAAGACACTCAGTGTCTGAATGGAGAAGAGTTAGTAGTGGAGTTCCACAGGGTTCAGTTTTAGGGCCACTTTTGTTCCTTGTATATGTAAATGACCTACCAGAGTCTGTAAATTCATTCATGAATATGTTTGCAGATGATGCAAAGATTGTGAAGAAAGTAAAAAACGAGAACAATGGTAGAGAACTTCAGGAGGATCTAAATAATCTGCATGAGTGGTCAGAAAAGTGGCTAATGAAATTCAATACTTCAAAATGTAAGGTAATGAGAATGGGTACAAGTGCAAGAAGGCCCAAGCTTGACTACTCGGTGGCTGGAGTACAACTTCAAGAGACAGAAAATGAGAGAGATCTAGGAGTAAACATACTGGCAGATTTGTCTCCAGAAATACATATAAATGGCATAGTAAGGGCAGCATATGCATTCTTATCAAATGTAAGGGTAGCCTTCAGGCACATGGACAAGGAATTGTTCAGAAATATTTATGTAACCTATGTGAGGCCAAAACTCGAATATGCAGCCCCCTTTTGGAATCCGCACTTGAAAAAGCACATAGCTAAGCTTGAAAAAGTTCAAAGACATGCCACGAAACTGGTGCCAGAAATACGCAATCTCGGTTATGATGAGAGGCTGAGGGAATTAGACTTGCCATCACTCGAAGCTAGAAGAGTAAGAACATAAGAACATAAGAACATAAGAATAGAGGACACTGCAACATGCCTACTGGCACACACGAGGCAGCTCCATTTTTGAATTGTATTTTCAGCATGTCTAACCTATTCTATTCTACTCTACTTATTTATTCTGTTTTTCTTTTTATGATTTTTCTAATAAGCACTAACCTATTCATACCCACCCTACCTCTGTCATATGTCTATCTAATCTACATTTGAAGGTGTCTAAGGTATTGGCATTTACTATCATACTAGGAAGCTTGTTCCATGCATCAGCTACTCTATTACCAAACCAATTTTTACCAATTTCCCTTCTGAACCTAAATTTATCAAGCTTAAATCCATTATTACGAGTTCTGGTTTGATCATGAATTTTTAAAACTTTATTAATATCTCCCTTGTTAATCCCTTTAAACCATTTATACACTTCAATCATATCCCCCCTAACTCTTCGCCTCTCTAGAGAATGTAGATTAAGTTTTTTTAATCTGTCCTCATATGGTAGATTTCTGATATTGTGTATCATCTTGGTCATTCTTCGTTGCACTCTCTCCAAGGATTCAATTTCCATTCTATAATAGGGTGACCAGAATTGCACAGCATAATCTAAATGGGGCCTAACTAATGCAAGATAGAGCTGCAAAATAACTTTTTCCGTCCTATTGCTGACGCTTCTTGAGATAAATCCTAAAATTCTGTTTGCTTTATTTCTGACTGCTGTGCATTGCTCTCTTGGCTTAAGACTACTACTCACAAGAACTCCCAAATCCCTTTCACACTGAGAACTCATGATTTCATGGTTATTTAGCTTTGTCTTTGTCTTTGTCTTTAGTATTGTCTTTTATAGTACCCATTTTAACTACTTTACATTTTTCAACATTAAATTCCATTTGCCATTTGTCCGACCATTCTGATAATCTATTTAGATCTTCCTGTAAAGCATGAATGTCTTCTTTTCCATTTATAGTTCTACCTATTTTAGTGTCGTCTGCGAATTTACTTAGGTTACTACTGATATCCGAATCCAGATCATTTAGATATACGATGAATAATAGAGGACCCAGTACTGAGCCTTGTGGTACCCCGCTTGTAACCGAGCCCCACTCTGATTTCTCTCCATTTATGCAAACCCTCTGTTTTCTGTCTTTTAACCATTGTTTGATCCATCTGAGCACAGCTCCTCCTATACCATGAGCTTCCAGCTTTTTAACTAATCTTTTGTGAGGAACTCTATCAAAAGCTTTGCTAAAATCTAGATATATTGTATCATATTCTTTGCCACAATCTACTGCCTCGTAAACTTCTGAATAAAAAGACAGTAAGTTTGTAAGGCACGAAAAACCCTTAAGAAACCCGTGTTGTGAAAGTTTTATCAGTCTGTGTAATTCTAGATGTGCCCTTATTTTATTTGCAATTATGGATTCTAGAATCTTACCCACTGTTGACGTTAAACTTACCGGCCTATAATTATTCTTTTTAACACGTTCTCCTTTTTTAAATATTGGTACCACATCTGCCAATTTCCACTCCATGGGTACCGATCCTAATTTTATTGAATTATTAAATAATGCAGTTAGAGGACAACTAAGCTCTTCCTTGCATTCCTTTAATATTCTAGCATATATTCCATCAGGTCCCGGAGAGTTATGAGCCTTTAATTTATCTATTTCTTTTATTACCTCCTCTCTCGTAATATTTATTGAACTAAGTATATTATCGGGACTGTCTCTGTAAATGGATTCTACTTCCGGAATATTTTCCAAGTTTTCATTTGTAAATACAGATAAGAAATAATCATTTAAACATGTACACATCACTTTATCGTCATCTGTGATATGGCCATTGGCTACTTCAATTGGTCCGACTTTTTCCTTAAATTTTGTTTGATAATGTTGATAAAACCCTTTAGGAGTTTCTTTAGCTTCTCCTGCTATTCGAACTTCGTATTTTCTTTTCGACTCTCTAACTATCTTTTTAACTTCCCTGTTTAACTGGATATATTGCTGCCTCACCTGCTCTTCACCTCTTTTTTAGTTTCCTGTATATTCCTCTTTTAATACCTATAAGATTCTTTAATTTATTGTTCATCCATTTAGGGTCATTTTTTCTTGATCTGCAATATTTCATGGGAATATAGTCTCTCTGACTATTCTTAAGAGTCATGACAAAATTGTTATATTCCTCATCCAAATTTATATTAACTGACGGGCTGCTGTTCATTCCTGTGAGAGAATTTAATGTATTGATCTTATCTTGTGATAATCCTTGGCATGTGGTACCCAAATTTCGGGGTAATCCGCTACCTGCGACCTGACCTGCTGGATTAACTACCCACATCTGTACCCCAGAAATCCCTTCCCATACCTCATTAGATAATTTAGTTTTTAAGCCCTCAAAATCTCCTGCTCTAAAGTTTGGAACGATATTCTTATTTTCCTTTATAGTTTCCTTGAAAATTATGTTAAATCTAATGGAATCATGGTCACTGTTGCCCAATTTTTCACCAACTTCTAAATTTGTAACCATATTCTCTCTATTACTAAGAACTAAATCTAGTGTATTCACCCCCCGTGTTGCTTCATGTACATGCTGAGAAAGGAAATTGTCTTCTACTACTTCCAAAGGGGGGATATGGTGACAGTCTTTAAATTCCTTCATGGTTATGATAGAGTGGATAGGGATCGATATTTCGATATGGCTGGCTCTAGAACTAGAGGTCATAATTTGAAGCTTCGTAAGAAAACTTGTTTGCAGGATGTAAGGAAATACTTTTTCAGTGTAAGAGTAGTTGATAATTGGAATTGGCTAAGCGAGGAGGTAGTTAATGCTATCTCAATCCATAGTTTTAAGGACAGGTACGATAAGTATCACTAAGTCTAAAAATGGAACCGATCAGGAGACGGGAAGATACGAGCTTTGGGCTCTTTCCCGTAAACACAATTAGGTAATCACACACACACACACACACACACACACACACACACACACACACACTCACACACACACACAATTGGATATGATAATTGGAATTCGCTCAGCGAGGAGGTAGTTAATGCTACCTCAATCCATAGTTTTAAGGACAGGTATGATAAGTATCACTAAGTACAAAATGGAACCGATTAGGAGACATATAATAATAATAATAATAATAATAATAAAACTTTGTTTCCATTATACAATGGGTATTCGTCAGTAGGGGCAAGCCCCAACCCCCCACTGTGGTGCCCAGCCACAGCAATAACCTGCCAGTAAACAGCTTAAACTCTCGGTCTTGGACGGGAACTGATCTCTCGACCTCGTGAATGCGAGACCAGCGCGGTACCACTGTACTAGAGGGAAAATACGAGCTTTGGGCTCTTTCCCGTAAGCATAATTAGGTAATTGCACTCACGCACACACACACACACACACGCACACACACACATAGGGATCGATATTTTGATATGGCTGGCTCTAGAACTAGAGGTCATAGTTTGAAGCTTCGTAAGAAAACTTCTTTGCAGGATGTAAGGAAATACTTTTTCATTGTAAGAGTAGTTGATAATTGGAATTGGCTAAGCGAGGAGGTAGTTAATGCTATCTCAATCCATAGTTTTAAGGACAGGTATGATAAGTATCACTAAGTATAAAATGGAACCGATAAGGAGACGGGAAGATACGAGCTTTGGGCTCTTTCCCGTAAACACAATTAGGTAATCACACACACGCAGTGCCCATGAAAGAGGCCACTTCCTCCTCCTGTGCTTCTGCCTTCCTATCTGCCTGGATCTCAAAATTTGGCATCCCGACCATATTACATCAGATAGGGGTTCCACATTTACAGCTCAACTTTGGAACTCTCTGTCAGCTCCTTGGCTCCACAAACCATCATACAACGTCCTACAACTGCACAAGCATTTCTTGGGCACATCAACTACCTTGGGTACTCCTTGGACTCCGAACTACTCCCAAAGAAAGTCTTAACGTATCCTCGGCCGAGATGGTATATGGCGACACCTTTTTTTTTTTTTTTTTGTTGGATGTTCACCCTTGAGGGTGAGCGGACCTTCCACTTGTGGCCCGCAGGTGGGGTGAGATTTTCTTCGGAGTGTACGTGGTATTCGCTCTTGCTGGCGAATGGGCTTTCCTGTTGGTGAGGAGGTGGGGTGAATTCTTATTGGTGATGATCGGACTTTCCTAATTGGCCCGCAGGTGAGATTGTGCCAAACTGTAAAGATAACGGAGAGCATAAATATTCAGTTGTGAATTATTAGTTTACATCAAACAACATAAATGAATTCCTGTTTTGGGGGACAGAGAAAGAGTTATTGCATGGCTATCTTGGTGGAGGGTATTGTCTGATAATATTTGATAGACTGTTCATGTGGTTATTTGTTGCTAGTCTGATGATGGAGCTAGCAACCTGAAGGGCATTTGGGTCTTCGCTAGATGTTGCGGGGGCACCAGTTTTCCGTCGAATCTCTGAAAAAGAATCACATTCCAGGATGTAGTGTAGCAGTGGATGTGGTGAGGCTACCTGGCAAAAGGTGCATTCCTTAATGATATTCTCTACTATTTGCCAGGTGCACTTGTACCCGAGTCTCAGACGGTACACATTGACCTCAGTGCTTCGTCGAAGGCTCTTCGGCAGGGTGATACACCGAAGATCAGTGGTGGCTTTGTACCACCAGGTGGAGGGGGAGCCAATGTCTGTGCACAGGTTGTGTTTAGTTATTAAGGTGTTAAGGAGTGACTTGGTGGCTTTATTTTTAATCTGTTGCATCCCAGGAGACAGAGATATCTGGATTTCTGCTCTGAGAGTGGCTTGTTTGGTGGCTTGATCGGCTTCCTCATTTCCCTTGATGCCGACGTGGCTGGGAATCCAGGCAAGAGTGATGGCTTTTCCAAGGCTGGTTATCCTGTGGTAGTGGCTGAGGATGGTCGTGATGATGCGAATATTGTCTCTGAGGAGTGGCTTCTTGATGGCCTGTAAGGCGCCTTTAGAATCAGAGAGAATAAGGGCATGGTCAGCTTCTTGCTGGATGAAGCAGTCAAGGGCGTTGGCTATGGCCACAAGCTCAGTCTGGAGCGATGAGCAGGAGTTTGACAGTCTCCAGGATAGGACGTGGTTTCCAGTGATGAAGGCGGCGGCTGAGGCTCCAGTATCTTGGTTTACTGAACCGTCAGTGTAGTAGACTTGAGAGTTTGGCCTGCTCCAGCTCTGTATTTTGTCCTTATATATGTTTTTAAGGACAAGCGGGTTTACCAAGCTTTTGGGGTTGTCAGGGAGCTCGATCTTTATATCGAGTGGTTGGTCATTCCATGGGGATGGGCATCTGTATTCAGGAAGCGGTGTGTCTTGTATCTTGGCTAGGATGCTCTCTCTGACTGGCAGTGCTTGCAGGCTAGCGCAGACCTTGGCTGCCCAGGTTCTAGGATGGTGGTTGGGCAGGCGATTGAGGGCTAGATGGAGATTTGTGCCAGCTAGGCATTTATGTTGGGCAGTGGTGGTTTTGGCCACAAGGAGGGTCAGTCTTTGCTGAGCTCTGAGTTTAAGTGGAATGAGTCCCGATTCCATCTGGAGGTTTTCTCTCTTGGTCCACATGGGGGCTCCTAGCATGGTACGTGTGGCGTTGTTTTGAATTACTTCTATTTTGTCCCACTGTCGGTCTTTTAGTAGCCAGAGTGTGGGACAAGCATAGTCAATGAGGCTGCGTATGGCTTGTACATAGAAGGTTCTGAGGACATTAAATGATGCACCATCGTAGAGGCCCGACATCCGACGAAGGATCGCTTGTCGCTGGCTACACCTGTCGCGCAAGTATTGAATTTCTGGTCCAAAGGTTAGTCCTTGGTCGATGATTACACCCAGGTATTGGTGTTTGGTAACCCAGTCCACAGGTTCATTACCTATGACCAGATTAGTGTCTGGTCTCCACTGGTGGATGGGAAGGGCCTTGGTTTTGCGGGCATTGATTCTTACTCCAAGGGAGATGGAGGCTCGGTGAATCTTGGTGAGGCAGCGCTGTGTCTTGTTAGAGTTTCTGTGTCCTATTGTGACAAGGGCAAAGTCGTCCGCATAGTTGAAGAGTTTGGCTCCATGCGGTAGTGCGATGTGCATGAGTTTTTCCATGAGACAATTAAATAGGAAGGGGCTAAGGATTCCACCTTGGGGGGTCCCATTTTCGTGGTTTTTGTAGGTGGAGTAGTGCCCATCTACTTTGACTCGTGCACTACGATTTTGTAGACTCTGCTTGATCCACGAGAGAAGGTTACCTTTGATCTGCTTGGATACGAGAGCAGAGAGTATTGCCGGCACATTGGCTAGTTCAAAGGCCTTCTCTAGGTCTAGAAAAACAATGTAACCACGGCTGTTGTTGAGAAATGATAGCATGGAGGCTATGCATTCTGAGGTGCCTAAGCCAGGCTGGTAGGCAAACATGTTTTCTGGGAAGGGTGGGCATTTCCAGCGGACTCTGTTAAGTACCATCTTTTCTGCCGTCTTGCTCAGGCAGCTTAGGAGGGAGATGGGGCGAGGGTTGTCAGGGTCCTGTGGTTTTGGGATGGGCTGAATGTCTGCTCTGTTCCATGAGGCTGGTCTGATTCTTCGTGTGTATGTCAAATTGATCAGAGAGAGTAGAGCAAGCTCCCCTTGGGGCCCCATTTTTTGGATCATTGTGTATGTTATTCTGTCGGCACCTGGGGCTGTGTTCTTAGAGCTTTTGCTTACTCTTAGTAGCTCAGTCAGGGAGAATGGAGCATCTGTTTCATCTTCAGTGTTGATGGCCTCTTCTATTTCTTCCCATCTTGCAGTGGTGAGGTCCTGGAGTGTTGCTCTGGTGGTGATGGGGAGCTGGTTAGAGCTTGCTCTATCCGCGAATTTGATGGCGAGTTCTTCTGCTGCCCTGCTAGGATCCCTGTGGGGGGTGATTTTAGGAGGTTTTCCTTTAGCAAAGGAGTTGATGCTCCTCCACATCTGGCCCACAGAGGTGTGAGCATCTAGGTTGGAACACCACTCTAGCCATTTATTCCTCTTGATGTTGCGAGTCTCTTCATGGACATGTTGTTTGACTGCCTGGAGAGTGCGGTAGGAGTCTTCAGTGCGACGTTTCCTGTGCATTTTCCGAATGACGTTGAGCCGGTGGTTGAGTTCTTTAACTCTGTCACAGTAATACCATCTGTCCCGATGAGTGGTGTGTTGTGGTTTGCAGAGGGGTATGGAGGAGTTTGCTGCAGCTTGCAGGGCATTGACTAGCTCGGCCTCTGCTTGGTCGATGTCTTCAGATGGTACGTAGGCTGAAAACCAATTGCTGAGGTGCTCCTGGAATCGGCCCCAGTCGGCCTTCTTGAAATTCCATCGAGGGGGAGGAGCAGGGATTTGGAAGATTTCAGGAATTGGCAGTGTGAGATGGATCCCATAGTGGTCGCTTGTGACCAGGGGATGAACTCTCCATGTGGCGTCCTGCTTTAGGGAATTGGAGACAAAGGTGAGGTCCAGTATTCCACCTCTGTCGTGTGTTGGCTCATGATCGTTGAGCAGGGAGACATCTTCTTGGTCATTCAGCAGGCTCATGATGTGTCTGCCTGCAGCACAGGGGCGCTCATACCTGAATCTTGGGTGGTGCGCGTTGAAGTCGCCTCCTATTACCAAGTCACGATGACTGGTTAGCCCGAAGAGGGTAGTCAGGTCTAAGCTACCTTTCCGTGGTCTGTAAATGTTGTACAGGTCTATGCAGCTGCCTTGAAGTTGGATGTTAACAGCGAGGACGTCGACATCTTCGCCACAGCAGACCGGTCGGGTTATTTCCTTTGCTAATAGGTTTTTCCTGATGAAGGTGGCGCTGCCTCTGTTCTCCCCTGGAGACCAGTGCTGGTAGAATCCATTGTATCCTGAGATTTTTGGAGGGTGTTGCTCTGTGCACAGGGTTTCTTGAACCATGATGACATCAATGTTGTCAGTCTTGGCTATGCCTTCAAGATGTTGTACCTTGTGTCTGAGACCCTGGGCGTTCCAGTGTAGGATCCCGAGATTAGACATCTTGATGATTTGAGGAGGTGGAGGTGGTAGGAGTGGTGGGTTGTTGAGGCTGCTGGTGGGTTCTGGAGACGAGGGCGTTGGCGACAACGGAGTGGGCTACTTCGACGACTTGATTGTAGGCATCTTGGGTGGTGGCTCTGGTATCGAGGAGTCGGACGGCTGCCTGTACGGCTTGAATGAGAAGGTTGGTGAGCTCGTTTACTGTGAAGAGGGTTTGCTGTTTGGAAGAGGAGGCAGAGGAAGGTGTCTGGATAGGCTGTTTAGGTATGGGGGTGTGGGAGTTTTGTCTAGGGTCCCTGGACCTAGTGTGGTGAGTGGGTGTGTGTGTGGTCTGAGTGTTACGTGTGACTGCATTGTGTGTTTGGGTGTTGCGTGGGGTGGAGGTGTTGGTGTGAGTGTTGCGTGTGGGGTTGATGGGAGTGTGAGTGTTGCTTGGGGGGATGGTAGGAGTGTGAGTGTTGTGTGATGGGGTGGATGGAGTTGGTGTGGGGGTGGGAGCTGTAGGAGGTGTGATCTGTGTGTTAGGAGCTGGGTTGGTGTAGTGTGGTGGGTTTTGGTTGGGGAGGTTAGGTGTGAGTGGGGCAGGAGGGGGCATTTGCCAAGGATTGGAGGTGGGGGGAGGAGCTGGGGTGAAGTTGGGGGTGGTGTGATTGGTGACAGGGGCAGAAGGAGAGGTTCTTTGAGGAATCCTCTTCAGCCTTTCTGGGCAGCGGTTGTTCCATGCGTGATGGTTCCCTTTGCAGTTCGGGCACTTGGCAACTGTTGCTTCTTTTGCCTTGAATTTTGTAAGGCAGCGGTCGGTGGAGTGTTTCCCACTGCAGATTCCACATCTCTCTGGGAAATGGCAAGTATTCCTGTGGTGCCCAAATCTTTGGCACCGGAAACATCTTAGGGGTTCTGGGGTGTACTCTCTTATGTAGAACTTGCCCCAGATGCCGAGGTTTACTTGTGAAGGGGGTGGACCACAGATGTGGACCAGAACCTGCTTTGATGGAACGGTTTGGCCTTCTATTTTGGAGGAGCAACGTGAGGCAGCCGTAATGTACGTTTGCTTGGTCAGAAGGTCAACTGACCAAGCAACAGGGAAGCCAATGACTATGTATTTTCTTATTTTTAGTGCAGGGTTCAACTCTATCAAGTGTGGTGAGCCTAGGCTGCGGATCTTCTTTGCGGCTTCTGCTGAGGCTGGGTGGATAATGAAGTCACCCTGTACGTTAGGCTTTATTTTGCAGCCATGCTCGGTGAGTTGGTCTTCCAACTCTCTGATGAGGTCATATGCCTCTTTCATGGAGGGAGCCTCAACTTTGAACTTGGAAATGGGCTCTCTATCAGACTTCGGGGCTGGGGGGGGAACTGGGGCAGCAGCACTCTCATGGCTACTGTTAGAGGCTGTCCTTGCCCTCTTCTTTCCCACAACCGTCCACCCCTCTTGAGGGGGGTCGAGTTCCATTCCCCCCTCTGGGGGGGAAGCAAGAGAAGCGGCTGAGGCCATGACTAGCAACTAGTCATGGATATCACAGATTTCACTATTTATATGTTATTTGCACTGTTTGTCAATTTGATTAATGCAGTATAGGGGCCTTATGGCTTGATCACTTCACTTAATTGCAACACTACAACACTTAATCACTTATACAGTCTTCTATCTTTCTTCCCAACTCTCGTGGGAGAGGGAAGTGAAAACAGAGATTTGCTCAGGACACAATAATGTGTGTTCAATTAAACAAGAAAAAACACAAGCACAAGAAAACAACAAAATAAAGCAATCTTTCTGTTTCTCTCTTTGGCTCTCGTGAGAGAGGAAGAAAAGAAAACAGATATACTTAGGTTATATATCCTTGTGAAGACTTCCCCCTCAGGTCAGGGATGGAGTGGAGGAGGTGAAGTTCACTTTGTTGGTAGGAAGAGGCTTCAACTACCTATCACAATAGATATAAAAACAAATTAGAAACCTGAACACTTTCTATTTTCCTTTTCTTCCCGACTCTTATAAAAGAGAGAGAAGGGCAGGAAAAATTATTTGGGGTATATCACACACACAGTCACTTGTTTTCACTAAAACAAAAATCGGGAACACAAAACAAAACAAAACAAAAGCAGTCTTTGCTTCTTTTTCTGACTCTCGTGAGAGAGGAGGAAAAGAGGACAGAGATACTTATG